>CATIWF010128813.1:0-33758 GCA_949630135.1 Balakata baccata
TTAATTAATCTTAATTGAGCTTAATTCTTGCTCCTATTGGTCAATTAAAAGTAACCAAAAAGATAATTTGGATTTTATCCAAATTAATCCAAAATAAACTTTGACTTTTGACTTTTTCCACCAACTTTCCAAACTTTTCAATTTAGTACATGAGCAACTTTATTTTCTTAAATTTCATATCTCAAATGACCTTATCTCCTTAAATTGAACATACCAATATTCTTAGAAAAATTTTCTCTTCGGAATGGTCTTTCCGATTTTGCAAAACGACCACCAGTGCGAAAATTTCGTTTTTGCAGTTTAGTCCTTTTTCTAAATCATGCCTGTAAAAATTCATCTGAAGTCCGATTTCTAAATTATCAGTTTTTAAAATCTTAGAATTCAATTGTGATCACTTTGACATTATTGCGATAGTAAACGCATATCTCTAACTCTCAATCGGAATATCAGACTATAAATCTACACCGGGAATATTATTTATATAAATCGGAGCCCTTAACCTCCAAATATCTCCATATAACTTCACCTATGGCCTTAAAATATTATTCTCCCCATTATAGTATGCTTAACTCAAATTCTTACCGCCGGGCAAAAACCCTGTATTTCCGGCCCAGTCCGTTGCCTTGATTTACGTGTATGACACGAAATTGCAACGTTTCATCAAATTAACTCAATATTCATATTAAGTGTCATATTATCATATTAAATTAAATTTTTTATGCTCATATGTCCGTATTTAGACTCTGGTCGGTATGCCTCTGTACTGCGGTACAAACGACAGTAATACGCGTATACGATCAGGGTCTATATCGCGGACGTGACACGACTACCCTTCATTGGAGGCTCGGGAACTAAAAATTATAGCAAAAATTGAGAAAAAGAAAGATTATGATGCTCCATTGAATCAACAGATCTGGAAACTGATTTATTTAGTATTTATATTAGGCTACATTCATTTTAGGTATTTGGTTAGCAACTTCAATTTTGTAATAAACTCCCATTATTTTATCTAATGAATTGTGATTTCCCTTTCAATTCAATTGCATCTTATTAATTTTTAGTATAATGATTGATTGGCTACCAATGATTGAATTAGGAATGAACATGCTAGGGTTTGATTATTAGACACATCATCTTTAATCTAATCTAAAAATTGAATTGAAAATTAGTTAATTCATTAGGAATGAACATGTTAGGGTTTGATTATTAAACACATCATCTTTAATCTAACCTAAAAATTAGATTAGATATTAGTTAATTTATTAGTTTGATTAGCTAATGCATAAGGTGAACATCAAGAAATATTAATTCTATTAATTTAACGCTTGGGAGGAAATATGAAACTATAGGAACCAAACTGAGTACCTGCTTTATCAATTAAATTTATTCATTAATTTAATTTGAAATTTAACTTATAGTTTAATTAATTTAGTTTTTAATCAAAATTTAAGTCAAATGGATTAGAATCTTTAGGTTGCATTTTTTGTTCGTTGATAATTAAATGAATTAGGAATTTAAATTAGTGATTCCTTGTGAAATTGGCTTCAGGAGAATAATTTTCATTCTACAATTGACTCATGCACTTGCAGATTAAACCTTGAGTTTACAAAAAATGGCCATTATATCAACAAATAAAATATTTATTTTATTTTATACCTGCGAAAAAGTAAGCCTTAGGATCACTCTCCTTTTGTCCTAATTCACATATGTCTTATAAAAATCTAATTACGCAACATACCCAAAGGCATGCCTAGTACCGCCTTGATCACTCAATACAAATATATGGTTGTAGTGCATCTGTGCATGTGTTCAGTGAATTCATCCACTCATTAAGCAATATCATTAGAAGTTAGCTCAATTGCCACCTTGTCATCAATGCAAATGTATGGATGTGGTTCTTTGTGTACAAATGTTTTGTGTTCTCAATTAATCAGATCATCACATTAGACACAAAACATATCACATCATGGTTTACTCATTGAGCCACAACGTCAGGACAAACAAGGCTCATCATTGGTATCAACGAGAAAAGAGGAATTTAAGATATTACCTTGAGGAGAAAGATGTCATTTGTGTCTTTAAGAAAAAGTCCATGCTGATGCCCTCACTAGTAGCTAATACGCTCACCAACAGCTGATGTTTGCTTCACTTTAGCAGCTCTGCAATATTCTCTATATTAAATATTCATCAGCTGCAAATAAAAACTCAGGTATTTGATTTAGCTCTCTAGTGTCATTTTTAAATATTTATCAGTAACAAACAAAGCCCAATAAATTCTAAACAATTCCTAAGTCAAATTCCTTGCTGGGATTCAGGCCAAAATATTTTTTTTCATTACCCATTACCTAAGAAAGCTATACTTTGCAAGTTTTAGGCTATGACATAATCATTTCAACTTATGTTATCAAAACTGGCCCAGCCAATTCAACTGAGAACCAGCCACTAGGCTGGGCAGTTTTCAACCTAAAAATTGAGGGGGCTTTAGCCCCCCCCAAGAACTGATGAACCGGCCGGTTCAAGCTTGAACTGGTTTATCCAGGTGGGTTTGACCAGTTTTTCCAGTTTAGTGAATTGAAAATTCACTCAAAAAAACTTTTGCATATAGTGGGAGTTGAATTTGGGTCTTTAAATGTAATTCTCAAACTTTTACCATCAGATCACTAGTGATATATAGTTAAAAGAATCATTATTTATATAAAATTAATTATTTATAAAGTTATTCATATTGAAAAGAGATTTATATAAAATCAACATTTAGTTTTTTATATTTTTATTATAAAACTATGAAAAATAAAGATTTCTTAAAATTATTTGATATTTTTGAATTATAAATACTTATTATTAATACATGACTATGTGTTATATTATTAATAATTCAATATATAACTATACATTAATTTAATTTTTCATAAAAGTATTAACATTATTTAAGATATATATATATATAATAAATTTGAATTTACTTATTTGTTTTTATATTATTAATATATATTCTGATAAAATTATTATATAAATTATTTTTAAAATTAGTTATTTCAATATAAAATATTATACTTGGGAAATAATGTATGTTGAATATTATTTTTTACAAATTATTATTTATTATAATTTTTAAAAAATAAAAAATATATAGATAAAAAAATTATATTATTTCTTAAAATAATATATATATATATATATATATATAAATATTGATATTATTATATTTAAAAATATTTAGAAAAATATTTACTATGTATAAAATACGTTAAATATTATATTTTATAAGAATTTTATATAAACTAGTTCGACCCCAGTTCGATATTAAACCCGTGACTCACTATCTTTTCTGGTTCATCGACTGAACTAGTTTTTACAATTTTGATTTCAAACTAGAGACTAGTCAAGCATTAGGTGAAATTCATTGAAGTAAACTACCTTCTCTAGGCCGAAATTGATTCTTCAAGCCAAAAATATCTCTTAAGGCCGAAATTTACAAGGTTCAAACTGACACATTCATTTCAATTTAGAGACTAGTCAAGTATAGGTGAAATTCATTAAGGCAATTATACTCTTTAGGCCGAAGTCAATTCTTCAAGCCGAAAATATCTCTTAAGGCCGAAATTTACAAGTTTCAGACTGACACATTCATTTCAATCTAAAGACTAGTCATTCATTTCTAGTTAGGCTAGAAAAATAGCTCTTTCATCATTTATTACCCCACAAAGTTGAAATTTACAAATTTTTTACGGTCATTTCAACATAGAGACTAGTCAAGCATAAAGTGAAATTCATTGAGACAAGCATATTCTCTAGGCCAAAATCACTTCTTCAGGCCAAAAAAAATATTTCTTTTTATTACCCATTACTTGATAAAGCCAAGATTTGCAAGTTTCATGCTATGAACTATTCATTCCAACATAGAAACTAAGGAGTCATCAAGAAAAAACATTGAAACCAATATACTCCCTGGGCTAGAGCAAGCTTTTCAATCCAAAAATTCAACCCATAGAAATTTTTGTTAAACTATCACTCAATAAACTAAGGAGTGTTAAGTCTCATGAATTTACTTTTGAATCTTCTTCTGTAGACTTAAGGGAAGAAATTCCTAACATGGAAATTTATCATAGAGGGAAAGTTATTTACTGTAAAAAAAAATTAGAAACTCTATTTTAAAATTTACCTAACAATTTATTGGCACAAATTCAATCCTTAAAACCATAAAATCTCAAAAGAATCAAATAAAAGAAAAAATTACCTATCAATGAAAGATGGGTATGTCGTCATCGGGTCTTGTTTGGCTCTAGTGGCTTTTGAATGGCAGCAAGGCTTTGTGTTGGTGATGCAGTGGTGGAAGACAAAGCGATGCAAGAAGTTCTTCTGCTGGGCGATGGCGTAGACTGCTTCGACGGCAAGTGGAAGGCTGATCGTCGAGGGGTTGTATAATTTGGATCTTGGCCTAAGTATTTAAGTTGGTTTTACGGTTTTCTTTGAGATTCTTGGCTAGAAATTTAAGGGGATGAGGAAGAAAAAGAAAGAAATTTGAAGTTTTGGCCGAAAATGGTAGGATGAGAGGATGGGTGTTGTGGGTTTATGGAAAATGGAGAAATTAGAGAAGAAGAAGAAAGCTTTTAGCTGAAAATACCAAGGGAGATATATGGGTTTTCTTGATTTCTTGAAATTTCTTGGTTGGAAGGGTTGAAAATAGAGGATTGAAGAGATGAATTTTGTTGAAAAGATGAAGAGATTGAAGAAAATAGATAGAAAATATTATATTTTTAAAAAAATTAAGTTTTTGGATTTTGAGAGAAAGAGGTTTAAATTTGAATTTAATTGGATTTCTCTTCTCAAATACTGTAACTTTCTTTCTCCTGCCTTTGAATTCAAACCTAGAGAGAAATTTATATCCATACAGTATAGCCTATGGCTACACTATATACAGGGGACAATTGTTTGCATTATATTTTTGTTATTAGCCCAGTTGTGTAAAATCCGAGCCCATTGAAAAATTTAGAATCCAAATTCGTAAAGCAATCAAACATTTTGAGAAATTGTAGTAAATCCCTTGAGAGCAGAGCATTATTTACAGTTGAGGAAAAACTATGAATAGGAATAGGAATGTGGAAAGTGGAGCAATTATAGAAAAATTAAAGAATGTGGAGATCATAGCCAACATTTATTTTTTTGGCCCTAGTGGTATAAAAAGAAAAAACAACTACAGAGGAAAGGAATCAACTCAACAATTATCAACACAGACAAATCAACTCAAACTTCAGCAAATTTCAATTAGCATCAATTTCATTTCAATTTTAGCTTTAGTTGTTTTTAGCTTTAATTCAACTCGTTGTAGCTTAATATTTTGCAATTTTATCAGTAAAGCTATTTTCTTCACTATTTACTTTCATTCCAAAATTTATTTTCTCTAAGTCTTTGTTGCTAACTAGCTTACCTTTTATTACTACCAACATTATTTGCTCAATTTTTCATTTTCTAGCAATCGAATTTCGGGGTACTATTAAGAAAACCTAGGGACCTACAATCATTTGATTAAAAGTCAATGTGCAATTTCATTTTAGTTTGAAAACACTTTAATTTCATGACACGCTCACATTCTAACATTTTTTTTTTTGCAGTCAACACTTACAAAAATGCATGATTTTTTTAAAATATCAATAAATCGATAAATTCTTAGATAGACTCAATCTACTATATCATTCATAAACTAATTCAATCATAAAATGACTTGTATACATATTATATTTATATCAACCAATAAAAATAAAACAATTAAATACATAAATCACCATATGATTGAATTAATCTATAAATGACATGATAAACTGAATTTATCTAAAAATTTCCCCTATAAATCAATCTACGAATGACTCGGAGTCCTTAAACATAAATGCCAGGATCCTGAAATTTTTTCTTCTTCTATAATACTATCAGAGAAAACACAAGATGCCCATTTTTAGGTTTAAAGCTTTACATTGGCAAGGAAGTGGATGGCTTGTCAGCATCAAGGGGCCGGCAACTCCATTTGTCATCAATCGTCGTGAGTCCTAAGGAATCTCAACCTGAAAAACCTCATCTAAAACAATAACGTTGTCTTGGTGTCTCATATTGAAATATGGACATCTTTCTATTGAAATGTCATATTTTAGTATATTCAGTTATAAATCATGCCAAATATATACTGCTGAAAAAAATACTAAGCCACAACAATAGGCAGGCATTGACATTCCAAATTCATAGATAAAGCAAACAAGAAACTTACAACACATTTCTTAAAAAATTCAAAGTTCAGGATTATCCAAAATTTCAGGCAATCACAGAACATGACTGCACCTCTACAATGGTTGATGTGGGAAGTCCATCATCTCATTAAACTCTGTTCAGTGCGCTTCCCATAACAATGAAACATGCAGGCCAATGGTGACAAACCTTTTTGAATGTAAGTGGCAAAAAATATACATCCACACCTCACCAATATCGGCTGCATTTGATAGTCTATTAGGACTGCCTTGATGTGCAATGCGAAAATAAGATATGATTTCTGCTGCCAAACATGCGGAGACTACCACGAGGCCTGCAAAGTAAGAAAACTTTAACAGATGCAAATAGACTCCAAATTATATGACAAGGTAGAAAAAGCAAGCCAAGTGAGAGTCTATTTGCAAGTAAAAAGAAATGAAAAAATTATGCAGGAGCTACAACAATATTTTTATCAACTTATGGCATTACACTAACATTCATTCATCTGTAGAATCATGCGCACAAGTTTTCGATACTCACCCTATGAATCTATAGTTTCAAGTCAATCTTTTCGGACCATTTGAAAATATCAGAGTGAACTTGATCTCCCCCCAATTCCTCTCCTGTAGCTCCTGCTGCTACTCTTATAATGTCCTCTATTAATTGAAAGTTGCCCATTATATCTACATGAGCACCACTTTGTGTGCCTCTGCCCTCCAGAAGGTTAGCTGGAGGGGCATGATTATATTCTCTTATGAATGTACGGATACCTGAAGGATTGAATCTGGTTTTCCCTTGCCAACCCTTTGCACACATAAATCCAGCACTTAAAACAGGAACTGTCTCGTCCCCATTGACTGAGAAAACTCCATCTTTTAGACAAGAGTTCTCATTTCCACCTGTTGCAGAGGTATCTATCTGAAATGGGATAGAGCACTCAGCAGTAGAAGTTAGCTTGTAAATATATGCTCGTTCAGTGGGTATTCCAACTCCGTACATAGAATATATCTCCATCTCAGGCGCTTTTGGCAATCTGCAGAAGCCGTAAGAAGAGTCAGCAGTCCTAATCCTACCACATGTATTTGAGCAGCTTATAGTTTACTAACATCATAAAGAGCATCACATTACTCAAACCTGATGCAAAACAACTAAAGAGAAGAATGAAAGAACAAGTTATACTATCAGTTCAAGTGGAAAATATTTGAAAGGGAATTTCCAAATGTAAGGTTTTGACAAAGAATTCCAATCTCTGTGTTAAAATGTTATAATTTAAGTTCAAAGTAAATTCATGCATATAGGCTAACAAAAAACATTTGTCAATAGTGTACACCATAAGTTTGTTTTGCTTATAAAATTAGTACATATGAAGAACAATAAAAACAATTTCCTTTCTACTAAATCAGAAACCAACAGTCATAAAATGCAAGGTGGAAGTTCTCACTTAGTTTCCAAGGGGTTTGACCAATATTTGTAGTGTCTATATTTTGGATCATCCAAATTGTCCGCAATCCCATGTGAAAAATGAGCACCTCCACGTGCCATAAGCTTGGGAGCAACATAACGAAGCAGATCCAGAATATCATCAGCTGTATAAACTTTGTAATCATTAACAGCTTTGAGAGCAGCAATACCCATTTCTTGGAACTCTGTCCAGATGTCGCAGCTGTTTGCAGCGCTATTACCTTTAACGATGTCCTGAAGATAAATAATAATAATGGATAAATATTTTAAACATAAAACCCTCGGCCCATTCAGAAATTCAGTAATTGTGAATATGTTGTGGTATCAGCACCTATTAGCATCCCAGGACAGAGATAGGCAAAAAATATCATCATTCCCATGAAAATGCAGCAAACCATCAAATAGAATGAAGAAAAACTTTGAAGTTAACTGACAGATACAGTGACAACTTCGGAAAATACAATACAACCATCAACAAGTCATATGATTTTTGCGCATTCTAGTCAATTAAAAATAATTGAGCACACAATTGATGGATAAGCTTAGCATTGGTTATTACACTAGCACTCCTAATATTTCAAAATGCAGCAATATGAGTCTAGATAATTATGAAAGGATATAGCAATACGATCAGCATCAAAGGAGGAAATGATAATTTGGATCAAAACGATAAATGAAGATTTAGAAAATAGATCAAGTTATAACATTAATTTTGCACCATGCAGTGCCTTAAACCCCTCTGTGTGTGTGAGAGAGAGAGAGAGAAGAGAGAAGAAAGGGATCTTAATTAAATAAAATAGGGTCCGCAACATTTTAATAAACTTAGTAATATGTTAATATGTTACCCTGAAATCAGTCCGGTCAATACTGGAAGAATGAAGCTCAGCCACGTCTTTCCCAAATGATATAATTCGCCCGTAGTTCACACCATCTGTGAAACTTGAAGTCCCTTTCCCAGTTTGACCTGCAGAGTTTGTATCATTGTTCCTTGGTTTCTTTGGACCACAGTTGTAGATTCCTTCAGGCGACCAATCTAGGCCACCCCAGATTGTATCCCCACCTTTTGGTATCATAGACATGGTTGAATCCCATGTACGAGTCATCCGCATTAGATGCTGCAGAGTTTGAAGACCAAAAACATCCTTATCCAAAAAGCCCGGTGCGTAAGCCCTGTAAAATGATTAGCATTTCACCTATCAAGATCCAACATAAAGTAGCAAAGAGTAGTCTGAAAAATAACTCAGTGCACTCGGATTGAGAGATTAAATGAAAAATGGAATAATGCAAATACATCTAAGAACAGAGAACTACTTGTGACAATTTAAATTCAATAGTTAGAAAGAAAAATGTGAAGGAAATCTGGAAATATACATTTGGGTAACATGAAATTTAATCCTGATAATTACTTGATTTTATTGGTTAAAAGAAACACCTGGCAGCAGCAATATCCCTGGCTTCATTGGAGAAAAGCCCTGAGACTGCTTTAGGCACACCTAAGAAGGGCCCACCAATATTCATGACGGCCTTTATATGCTTAGCACACCAATCTGATCCACCCCCACCACCCATTGGAGCAGGCGCCTCAACCCATTTCATAAAATGCAGAAAATATAGAACTCCCATTGAATGCGGAATAACAACAACCTTTTTCCCATCATTAGTAGCCACCATCAGTTCTATATTACTTTTTATCCTGCTTAGAGTTTGATCCCTAACCTGATCAAATTAATTGAGCAGATATTACTGAGTTAACTGAGAAAGCACTACATACCCAAGGAGACAAATTTATAGAAAATGCATAGAACAAGGGGCAAGTATGGAAAAATATGACTAAATACCTCCAGAAGCAAACAAATAAGTAAAAAAAAATCGTTACCTCAGTGTTTTGAAACGATATTCTCCAATCATATGCAGCCATATACATGGTTTTCTCTTCATACCCAATGCGAGCCAAATTAGCAATTAAAACTGCCCATACAAAATAACCAGGTGCAAAATAATCAGCTGCCACAAGTCCAGATACAGGCCTGATCCTGATACCAGGAGGGTCCAATCCAGTTTCATTGTCCAGTGACATATGCTCAACCCAGCATAATGGTCTGCGCGAAAAAGAAAGAGAAAGAACAAGGATTAGAAATTTCAGACAGCAAATAAAGATAATAGTCAAATGACTCGAATCCACTGACATTATTATGTAATTCTCTAATTAAGATAATTCAGACAGCAAGATATTTAAAAATTTACACTAATTACCAGATAAACATTTATATCAAAAATTATTTGTCCAGTTAATGCTCATATCATATGCAGGAAAAGGGAACAGCAAAAATTACATGCTACGTTATAGTGGCTTTCCTCCTCAAAATTATGAGATCAAATTAGTGTCGTCAAGGATAAAAACATATTAAGCAGAACTTCTGCTGATATGTCAACTATATAATACATACTAAATTTTGGCTTAGAAAAAGTGACTGAAAATTATAAAGATTGACCCTAGTTGCCAGCATGACAGCTGTATTTATTTAATTATTTGAGATGCCAAACTTGAGAAATTTTTAATCCAGCAGGGGAGGGCAGACAGACTAAATACTCGTAACTGTCAAATATAACAATAAGTGAATGTAGTTTGATCACCTATATGCACTTGATTGTTAGAGTAAACGTCCTTCTCAGACCACATTGATAGAGAATTAGATTTTATTTCTATACCAAACTATTAGTCTGCTTAATTTTCCTGTTATATCTTTCATAAAGAATTAGGTTCTAATTGCGAGCCAAAATGTAACATGTGCTTGAGCGGATCGCCACTATATCCTTCAGAGTGTACCCCTGTTTACTCCCTTTACATAGTAGGTTTGGATGACACTACTAATAAAGGCTGTCAAACTAATGAAAACATCCACTTGTCGGCACTAACAACAGAAGAACTCCTGATGTCTTATGATTACATTACAGTTCTGCTCTAACCCATCAGCACACTACAAACAGTAACAAAGCAGATGAATCCAAGCACAATACTTGACTGTGGACATAAAAGCTGCTACACAGACGAGACCAAGGATACTTGACTTTTAGAGAGTTCTAGAAGTCTAGAAAAGTTACTTGTGAGATGACCACCGTTATTTAGATTCATAAACTTTTTCATTAATCTGTACCAATTGAAATCAAAAGTAATGATCGTTAAGCAAAATCACCCACCCAAGCAGCTTCCACTCAGTGCTACATTTTTTAACCACAAAAACATAAGAGAAAACCAATATAAGCAAAACAACCGCATAAACATAGCGATTAACCAATATTAAAATCAAATCTAGAACGACAAATATTCATAAAATAAAGTAGATTTTCTTCTAAAAGAGAGAGAGGAAAGAAAACAAGAAAATTACCTTTTGTACACTTCACCAAATGTGCCACCCCAAAGTCGCTTCCTAAACAGTCCATCAGCGCATTGGTGTCCTTCCCACAGTTCAAGCCCACCTGTAACAATTCCGGGCACGAAGACCACCGGATGCTTCACTGTTAGCCCTTCCTTCTTCAATTTCACACCCGGAGGGTCCGGCAATGGGCCCGTGATCGCCTCCGTGACGTACTGGGGGAAAGAAGCAGGCATTGCATTGTACAGGAAAAGCAAAAACCACCACATCGAGCATATAAAACCGATGAACCAGCAACAACTGTCCACACAGTTCCATTTCTTTTCCCTCCTCCCTCCTCCGGTTTGCTTTTTCTTCGGCTTCTCCTTCTCTTTCTTATCGTCGTCGTTTTTCTCAATCTGAGAAAAATCTGAAGAACTCTGAACTTTCGACCTCCGTCTCATAATCGTCGTCTTAGAGAACTTGCCAATTAAACAAAAATTGAAATGAATAAATAAGAGAAAATACAGCTGCTTTTACTTGCCATCTTATTTTGATGAATTGAAAATTTCTTCTTCGGCTTAACGCAAAGTTTACAGTCAAACCCTAAAATATTTTGTATTCGACATTTGTCTGTGCTTAAATCAGCAAAACCTTTTGTTTTGACGAGTGAAACCGCGAGGGAAGGAAGAGCAGAAAACAGCCGGGAAAGAAGACGTGGAGTCACGTGATTGGGCAGGTCCTGGCGAGCTTTGGAGTTTTGTTTTGGGCTGAAGTTTTCAAGTTATAAACGTTTCAAAGAACCCTCGTTGCCTCGCTGGCATGTGGAACCCAACTCTCACTATTTATTTCCACGTTACTCTATGAAGAAAGTTCATCGAACTTGCATATTAGTTACACCAAATTATGTTATAATTTAAATTATAATTCAATTTGATTAAAAAATAATTTTTAAAAAATTAATAATATATATTTTGTAAAGTAGTTTATTTTTAAAAAAGTTATTTTATAATTTTTAAAAAATAAAATAGTAAAAATAGCATTAAAAAAATTAATAGTTTTTTTATATTTTTTTATAAAATAATATATTGTAATAATAATATAATTATTTAATTATTTAATATATATATATAATAATGAAATGTTATATAATAAAGGTATATGTATTTATTATATTTTATAATATATAATATGTATACGAATTATATAATTTATTTATATTGTGTCTTTAAATATATTTTTATAAAATATTTTTCATTTATATATATATATATATATTATGTCATTATATAATTTTTAGCTATTTTTTATTAGTTTTATTAAATATTTTTAATTAAATTAGCTAGATTATTAAGTATCATATTTCAGCTATTAAATTATTAATTAATTTTACCAAACAGTGCCTTAGAAATGATTTGTGAGTTTTTATTTCAATTTATTTTATATTATAAAAAATTTACTCTTTATTTTAATTTATTTTAAAAATTGTGTACATTTAATATTTTTTATTTTACTTTCTATTTTATTTTTTATTAATGAAATTATTTTTAAAAAATAAAAACAGTAAGAGATAAAGAAAAAAAGTAAAATAGAATAAACAAAAATAATAAAATATTGTAAAATAACTCCTTATTGCTCTTAAATATAAAGAAGAAAACTATAAACTTTATAAAATGAAAAAAGTAAAAAAACATAAAGAAATCATATAAAATTTCTAAATTAGAAATATAGTCTATTGCTTAATAGTAAGGTGTGAGGTGAATTATATCGACAGTATTCTAACTATCTAATTTGTAACAATTTAATATCGTATTTGAATTTAATGTTACAAAATTAAAGTTTAGTGAATTTTCTATTATAAAAAATAATTTAGCCACTGAATTATTACGGATTAAATATTTAAAATATCATAACTGCAATCAGACGTTACAGAATGTATGAGTTTTATCATTTATGGCCCCCAAATCAAAATTAGAATCTAATAAAATTCATTTTAAATAGCTTTAGGTAAATTTAAACTTAAAAAGTTGAAAATAAAAAAATTACAATTGGTAATAGTAAATGATAATTTATAATAAATAATTCTTTAAATAAAGAATAAAAATTTTTTATAATAAGATATGATTATTATATATACTATTTAGGAAAAATTAAGTAGTTTTATATAAGACACTGATATTTCTAAATATTTGAAAATTATACGATTTGCTCATTTGTTTTAAGTCATTTTTGGCATTATATTTGAAAAAATTGTTTTTCAGAAAAAATTTATATTTTTATTTTTTTTGAGTTTTAAAAACTGCTTTTGGTAGAAGCAAGTAAATAAACATTTTTTCTAAAAAAATGTTTGAAAAAAGCAATTTATAAAAAATTAAAAAAACCAATCAATCAAATAGAAAAAATTCAAAATATGTTTTTATGACCCACTACGGCAATTTTAAACATCTTTTTATTATAATTTAATAATGTGTCATTCAATTAGATAATCTGTTAAAAATAAGTTAGATTGTCGATAAAGAGAAAATTAATATTTATCTTTTGAGATTTGATATATTATACTAATATTTTTGTAAATTTAATTTATAATACCAGTATTCATCTGAAATTTAATATACTGTAATAGTATCTTCTTCAAAAAAAAAAGAAAATATTTTTAAACTAACAATAAATATTTTAAAATTTAATAGAATAATTGTATAATTTAACAGAGTTAAAATATAGAAAATGTATAATATAATTTTCTAATCTAAAAAAAATTTATATGTTACTTACAGTATAAAGAGTAAATAGTAAATAGTAATTTTTTCGGGCAATTTACTTACGTTGTGCCCAACTTGTGTCCCAATCTAAATTTAAAATAATTTGATAAATAAAATATCGTCCTATATAAAATGACTCGGATCCAAACTCAATCAATTTTTACTTGATTGTCACATCTATCTGAAGGTGTTTCTATTTGTTCAAATATACAAATTTATTCTAAAGTATGTGAGTTAACTTCCAAAATATGATTCCGTATAATTATAAGTATAAACTATAAAATTAGTTTAATTGAATCCATCAAGTTTGTAGTCGTTATCTATTGTTAATATCTGTCATTAAATGAACTCGGTTGCTATATAAACTAATTATATTGTAACACGTGTTATAAAAATTTATAAGTTAAATGTATAAATTTGACCATAAAATATATCCAAAAGAATAAAATAGCCTCTTAAAGCATGCAATCGGTCCAATCGAATCTCTCAAGATTTATTTGTTCAAATATAAGACAGACCGTCTCTTATTTTCCTCTAATTCATCTCAACCACGACCATTGAGCTCATTTTGTTATAATTTTTTTTTATTATATAACATTTCGATTATTTCTAATTTTTTCTTTTCGGGTAAGTTTAATTTTAAATTTGTGAGTCTGAATATCCGATTGTTCTTTGTAAATTCTTCAAAATCTGTAAATTTATGCTCCGCTACTTTTTTTTTGGTATTCGCAGATTTTAATTGTTTCAAGTACTTCTACTTTTTATTTTATTTTTTATTTTTTAATTATCTATGTTTATACTATGTAAACCAAAATAATTATTCAGATATTGTTCTTTTCAAATTCTGTAGTTAGCTAGCTTTTAGGGGCGGATATGGGCTTGGGCCCCTATGGGCCTCCAATATGGTATCAGAGCCTGGCGGTCGGTCCCCTGCAAAAGGCGGAGCGTGGTGGGTGTCCTTCGTATGCTGGCATCCCACATCGGCTACCAGTGTCTCCCCAGTAAAGCTTATAAGGGTCTAGGCTCCTCCCCCCTAACAGCTAGCTTTTGGGGGCGGATATGGGCTTGGGCCCCTATGGGCCTCCAATACACCGGCCTCGAGAAATCAGCCCTCTCAAGCATAAATGGAAAGACTTGGCCTTGCCTCTCGCAACCTCATGTTGAAGTTAGGATAGAAGGTGCAAAGTATTGTGCCAGCATTGAGAGTCGTCTGGATTGTACCAATTATAAGGAGAATTTAAGATTTCTGAAATAAATTAGATACTTTATAATTGATTTATTATTTTTGTTTTTAATGTCGAAATGGCACCGTTTCAAATGAAAAAAATACTTCAAACAATGTCCTATTAATGAATGAATAGATAAATTTTTATGACATGTGTCATAATATAATTGATACATCAATGCATGGTTAATGGTGGGTAATAGATAAATTTTGATGAGTTTAATTAGATCGATTTCATAGTTTAAGGGTATAATTGGACTGATTGCATACTTTATAGGCTAATTTATTATTTTAGATATACTTTAGGGGCAAATTTATACATTTAGCCTACAAATCTTTATGATATATGTCGCAATATAATTAGTCAACTTGGCAACTGAATTCACTCAATACAAGAGTTAACAATGGGTATTTGCTACAAACATGATATATTCAATTGGACCGATTCTATATTTTAGAGATATAATTTTACTAAATTATAATTTAAGAACTGACTCATTATTTTGGGTATATTTTATGTACACATTTATACGTTTAACCTTTCTATTTTTTAAACGGTATATATTTACAACTAGTATGTAGTTACTGTGTTGTTTTGAAGGTTAAAAACTGAGGATTTATTTATCATAAATAACATACAACAATAATAAGTAGAATTGCGTTCTCGTACTATAAAAATTCTGAATTATGTGTATATTGCAAAATAGGATATATCAACCGATCACAATTTAAATTCAGACTAAAAAAGGAAAAATTAGAAAAAGAAAAATTCAATTTGGAATTTAATTAAAAAAATCGGAAGATTCATATTAAATTGGAGAAAAGCTGAAATTAAATTTGAAGTGAAATTGAGCAGTTAAATTAATTAATAGAATGAATATTAACGAGGAGAAAATTAATGGATACGCAGTTGGAACTTGGTACTTAAATTGAAATTTTTTTGAATGGACTAAATTGAAAAAAACAAAAATATTGAGATGCCAATTAATGAAAATTAGAAAAAGAGAGAATATTTGCGAAATTAGTCAATTTAATTATAGATTAGCCGCCTCACTTAAGCCAATTTGAAGCCACCATCACTTTCTTCTCGATTCTTGACTCATCAGTCCACCTTCATCCACCATGACCGCCCATCTTCAGATTTATCTCTCTACGAATTTCTCTAATTATTCATATATTTTGATGGGAATTGAAGGGTAGAAATTTAAGCAAGGTGATTGGAAGCTACACGGGTGAGAATTGGAAGAAAGAAAGAAATGGAAAAATTGCCATTAATGGTTCAGCTAATTTGGAAATTTTGTATATGTCGGTTAGTTTTTTTTAATAATTTTCTCCTATTAATTCTTGAAATTTAACATGAAATTTTATCTTTTCTTGCTTTGAATTGTGGAAATTTGACGAAATTAGAGAAACGTCCTAATTAATAACTAAAAATTGAGTGAATTTTGTGTTGATTGATGAAATTGAAAGAGGAGTGGTGGTAGGGATATGAAATTGGTTTTGGTTCAAGACAAAAAAAAAATGGTCGTCTTGTGGAAAAGGAATGGCAGTAACTTGGCTTCGGTTTAAGACAAAAAAAAAACAAAAAAGGTCTTTGTCGTGGCAATGGAAAAAATGGGCAGTGGATTGATACTGTGAATTCGTGATTATGTAATAATGAAAGTAGTTGACAATATAAGAAGAATAAATTCTGCTGACCCATTCCAAATGCCCGCGTTAGAAACAAATTTATTAGCTTTATGAGTTTTGAATACAATGTTGTATTATATAGAGTTTGTTCACACTGTACTTGGAAAACATTTTCCGAAAGAAATTTATATATCCGGTGTAATTTTCGCTAGGTGTCTTAAAATCATTGGATTATAAATTTTTAATCTCATCCGTTGAAAATGAATGATTGAGATTAAAAGTTAATGATCCTAAATCATCAAGTGTAATTTATACCGAATGCACCACAGAAGCCCTCTATATATATATATATTTTGGATAAATACAGATAAATATATATATTTTTTAAAATAAATTTTAAAAAATAATTTATAAAAAATTAAAAAATTAATTAAATAAAAAATATTTCCACAAAAGCTGAGAAATTAACGATAAGTTAATATAACACCATTTTGTGAATGGACGTAATAGAAAGGAAAAAAAAAAAGCGGCACAGTATGTCAAATTGGACAAATATGGAAGAACATTGATAAAAGAACAGTGATTCTAACTGTATTTTATATATGTTAATAAATTGAAATTAAAAATATTTGAGATGAAAAAGAAAAAAAACTATAAAATAAAATTTTTAGAATCAATAATTGATTAGGAAAAATTAGCTATCGCTCGTTGATTTATATGTTTATCTCAAACCTTTAATTTGAATATCCCATTTTTCAATATTAAATTATACATTGTCTTAATATTTAATTTAGGTGTGATAATAAATTATAAAATAATTGTATAGTTAAATTTATTTAATAATAAAAGTCTGCATATCTACCCCAAAAAAAAAAAATCTGCAGATTGCAGAATAAATGTGGTCGTTCGGAGTGGCAGATGACAATGTATTTACTCTTTATTCCAATTATTTTTATTGTTTCTCAATATCATAGCTGGTGGTATTGTTTCTCAATATCATGGCTGGTTGTCCTCGTACCATTTTAAAATGTCAAATGACAAAATCTCAAAATCTTAATCCATGAAAATGTAAATAAAATTATGTGTATTTTGTATTCTTTAATTAAAGATATATAGTTTGAATATTAGATGTTCAACTATTTTAAAATTTATTCAAAAAATATTTTAATATTTTTAATATAAACAGAAAATTGAAGGGATGAAAACACACGTAATATGATAGAAAAAAAAATCGAACTCTTAAATAAACTGACAAGTGTTAATAATAAAAAAAACAGACATAACATACAAGAATAAAGCATGGTTTTGTAGGTACTAATGATACTTTAAAAAAAAAAATTCGATTGTTTTTTATGGAAAATGAAATAATACTGCTAACAATTAACATGCATATCATGAGGAATCCATTTTGGTTATTAAGTGTTTTTTTTCGGTAATCATATAAATTTTCCATATGTAAAGGTTTTTGTCGTCGTGTGACATTATTGTCGCCTTCTTCTTTTTTTAATTTTTTGTTTAGGATCAGAACGATGCCGTGTTATCTACTAACACATACCACATTTCTATAATTTTTTAATTATACTTGTGGTAATAATATCTTTATTATATAAAAACAAATTTTTAAGCAACTCTTCAGAGATATACATTTTAAAATGAATATAATATTTTTTAGAAAAAATTATTGTTTAGCCTTTGTACTTTAAATTTGAAAATTATATGATTTATCATATGTGGGTTGATATAATATACTAATAGCCTTTATGAGATTTAAAAATTATACTATTTTTCCCTTAAATTTGACATATTGTACTAGTATTATTGCAAATTTGATATATTGTACTAGTATCTTTTTGAATAAAATAGAATATTATTTAGTTTTTGTATTTTGATATAATATACTGATATCCTTCTGAAGTTTGAAAATTATATAATTTGCCCTATGTGATTTGATATAATACACTATTATTCTTTATGAGATTTAAAAATTATACTATTTACCAATTAAATTTGATATATTATACTAGTATTTTTTTTAAATAAAATATAATATTATTTATTAATAACAGAAATACTTTAAAATTTAATATAAAAACTATATAATTTAATAAAAATAAAATAAGATAAATTATATAATTTTTAAATCTCATATCAATACTGGTGTACTATGTTAAATTAGATATGGTAAATAGTAATTTTTTTTTTAATATATATATATATATATACATAATTGTGATGCTAAGATTTAAGTTCAGGGATTTTCGCTTAATACTGTGTACGTCACTGAGTTCATTCTTTTGGATTTTGTATTCTAAAGGGGTAAGAAACGCACTAAAAGCATCGGAGAAATTACAAGCACATGTTACGGGAAAACCTCACCGTTTTTCCCTATTCTACACTCGAATAAAGCATTGCAGTCATTATCTTATCCCCAAAGTAATTAACCCTTATCCATGGTCTGGTCCAACGAATTTAGCACAACTTTAAACTTCCTTCCAAATTAATAGTTCAACTTTAATTTCGGAACGGCTTTCACTTTGGGCGTTCAAAAAGAAAGATGGTTTCTTTTGGCGTATCCATGAAAATAACTCGCAAATTATATTCTGGATTCCAGTTCCTGAAACAATATTGAATAATGTCAAATTAGTATATGTGAGAGCCAATAATAATATTATAAATATTCATCATATATGATTAAATAAAAATTTATTAATTTATTAAAAAATATTTATTATAAATAAACTGAATATTCATTTATTAGTTTATTAAGAAAAATTTATTATGAATAAAGTAAATGTTTATTAGTTTATTGAAAAAAGTTTATTACAATTTATAAATAAACTAAAAGTTCGTTACAAATAAACTAAAAGTTCATTAGTTTTAGCAAAATTTCGTTAGTTTATTAATAAAAAGTTCATTAGTTTATTAGTAAATGTTCATTTTTATTTTGTTGTGTAATAAATTGATAAACTTTTACTTTATTCGCAATGAATCGTTAATTTTATAACTAATGAATATTTATTAATAAATTAATGAACTTTTTGTCTATTCGTAATAAACATTTTTCAATAAATTAATGAACTTTTACTTTATTAGTAAGAAACCTTTAATTTTATAATAAATTAATATTTATTAATAAATTAATAAATATTTATTTTATTTGTAATTAAATATTTATGAATAAATCAATGAACATTTATTTTATTTGTACCGAATTTTATTTCTTAATAAATTAATAAATATTTACTTAATGACAGATAATGAATATTTACAAAAATATTACCTATTTTTTATAGCAATATAAGTTTAATCTATTTATAAAACTGTCACTATTTTTTACATGTGTAAAAAAATTTAGTCTATAATATCATATTACCTGAAATTCAAAATATAATTAAGCCATAATACTGTATGGACTGCGATACAAAATATATCTATTGGAAAAAACTCTTCCCTTTTCTTCTACAGGAAACAATGGGCTTCTAAGATAAACAATAAGGCCCATTTGGGGGGCCAGTGGGCCGCAAGTCCAATAAATACCACTACAGAACTGAAAGTAGGAAGGAAAGGAATCTTTGTCGATCACACTGTATTTTAAAGCATCCAAAGAGACGAAACAGTAGGCATGGAGAGGTACAGAGTTCACAACCAAAACAACCTTGAACTAATGTATGTCAACCGGTGTCCAGCCGGTAGCAGGTCAACATGAAAAGCAAGCTCTACAACAGTTCACCGAAATCAACACTTCTACCATCCCGCCATTATAGCCATCACCCAGCAAGCATCAACGCTGAAAGAAAATTTGTCTTTCTCATTTTTCTCCTTCCGCTCCTTCTCGCCGGAATCACGGAAATGCGTTCCTTCTTCTCCGCCGTTTACTTTGATGAGGTGGTTTCTATTCTATACTTCTTTTCTCTCTGTGTTTTTTTCATAACAAATAAATTCCTTCAATTATTTATTCCATTTGTTTATTCATGACTTGTTATTTTCTTTCTTAAAAATTTGAGCAGAGAATCTCTGATCGCGTTGTTTGAGGTTTGTATTAAATTGTTGCACGGGCACGGGGCGTGAGGAGTGTTTTGTTTTTCGCGCTTAGGCACTGACACTGAAGCCAATCTGATCTTTAACGGTACGGACTTTGTATGCTTATGGATTCTCATTTACTTCAATTCAATTCCACTCAGTTTTTTCCTGCTCCAATTTGCGTAGTTTCTGTTTTGCTTTTCCTATTTTTTTTATTTTTTAATTGGGTTTAAATCTTTAATAGTTTGCAGCTTTTAATTTGAAGTGAAATTCGAATTTCTGAGTTCAAAAACAATACAGGGTATGAATTTCTCGAATGTAACAATGTGTTAAGACTGTTAGCGTTTTCTTGTGGAGTGAAAGATATTCGTTTTTTTTTTTTCTCTTTCTCAGAACTGAAAAAATGCTGACGTGTATAGCTCGATCGAAGCAACCCGGTGATGACTCTCTGAGTCAACCCGATGAGTCCGCCACCACAAACACCCCCAATACCAAGCACCACCAAGCGGTCAAGTCCCTGACCTCCCAGGTGCTTACCTAAATTCAAAATCCTAAGCCTCTTTCCATTTCTTTATATGGTAGAATTCAAGATTTGATTGGTTTTCCTTTCTCTTTCTGGTTTTTACAGATCAGGGACATGGCATTTAAGGCGTCTGGGGCATACCGGCACTGTAATCCATGCACGGGACCTACTGCTCAGAGCCGCGTCAGGACCAACTCTAATGAGTCTGACGCCGAATTGGAGCGGTTCAGGTGGTCATTACGGAGGACGGGAAGCTCAAGCTCGACAACGCCGAGGACGTGGGGGAAGGAGATGGAAGCGAGGCTGAAGGGAATATCGAGCTCGAGTGGCGAGGGAACGCCGAACTCAGTGAACGGGAGTGGACGGCGAGTTGATCCGCCAATTGTGTTCGTCGAAGAGAACGAACCCAAGGAATGGGTGGCCCAGGTGGAGCCCGGTGTTCTGATCAATTTCGTTTCTCTTCCACGCGGAGGGAATGATCTCAAGCGGATACGATTCAGGTACGCCTTCTGATTGGTCAGATACTTCACGGTCCTGATTTGTTAAGAATAAAATGACAGCCGTTAATTGAGTTAAATGATTTTTTGTTTTGTCGGTTTGAGTAGTTGATCTTTTGATGGGACGTTGAATCGTTCGTCGGTCATGACTGTACATTTGCGTGTAATGGTCTTACAGTATCATTGTTTCGAGCAGTGATGGACTGCTAGTGGATTAGTATACGTCATTGATTGGTTGCTAAGTGATGGTTTGAATATTTTTTAATTGGCTTTAACTCATTCTGATTTTTTTTTTAGTTCGATCTCATATAGTTGTTGACCAATTTATTTTTTCTAATATTTAAAAAATATAAGAAGTAATCATTTTTTTTTGACATAGTAATTAGATTGAGATTTAGTGAATTTTTCGGCTAAAATATTAAAAATGATAAATTGATATAAAAATACTAAAACAATTTTAGGGGACATACCGAGAAAAATTTAAAAAATCTGAGAGTTGTGTGGGGTTTGTTCCTTTTTAATTTATTTGCCAGTTATTTATTCTATGGAATTTTCTTTTCACAAAGTGTGCAAGAAAAGGAGATAGAAAGGAAAAGTAGCAGGATGGTGTTTGGATGATTTGGATTTATTTGGTTTTTGTATTTTTTACAAATGCAGAATAATGTTTGCATTTGCATCTTTTCTACTTGATCACGCTGTCTTGTCTTCTCATGATAAAGTGATTTTCTTAAAGAAAAAAAAATTATTGGCCACAGAATTACTGCTTTTAGTGTTATGTGGTTGAAAACTTAAATGCTTGGCAATTTAAAATGATTTATTACATCCAGCATAATTTTTATGTTTTGATAAATTACAGAAAAAGAAAAAAAAAAATGCTATAGTGATTTAAATGTAGGATCCAAACGCTGCCTAGAACACTTCCGAAATTTTCAAACAGAGGGAGTTAGGTGGGGGGCCTACATCCAACAGTAAAATTCACGCCGAGTGAAAAAGAGATCGGAGAAAAGTCCAAAAGGGAAACTCATTGTGCCTCATTAGTGGTGGTGGGGCAAGTTATGATTGTGTTGTTTCCTTTTTCACTGAGGATTGTCGTAGTGTCGGGGAAGGCTCTTCCCCCTTCTTTTTTTCCAACCAAAGAAAAATGATATCTTTTTCTCTTCACGCCTGATTCCCCGCGGTATTGTCACCTTATCACCAATTCTTTGTCATCTTGTTTGTGACTGCCCACATCTTCAGCCACTCCAAAACATATATGCACAAGACAAAATGTTCCCTTCAAGTGAATGGTTGTCAGCGACAAGAACATGGCTAGATAGGTAATAGACCTTTCTTTCTTTACATGGGACATTGATAAGAACCGTCATGGTTAAACGCCAGTAGTCCCATTTTACTTTGTTGACCTCTTCCCTGTGCTATTCCAACCAGATTTCCTTCTCCCATAATTTTCCTTTATTTCCTTTATTATCCAAAAATAGTTCCATACTAACCCATTTAGATTGTCCTGTTGCTTAGACATGTTGGTGTAATAATTCTACTTTGCTTTTTTAATGTAATGATTCCATTGTTCCGTTTGAGTGTGTTTGACTAGTCAGCAATCCACCAGTATTATGTTGCCGTCTAAACCATTCTATATTTTATTTAATTCAAGCACTGATAATAATCCACTTTGAATGAAGTTGCCTTATCCCTTGAAGTGCTTCGAATCCAACTTTGTTGCCTAATATAATTACTTAGTTGAAAGTATAGGTATAGGTTTGTAGACATCAAACCACGGCATGTAAGTAATACCATAATGTGGGTTTACTTAATCTCCCTTATCTGAAAATGTTCTAGAATTTCAATGCATGTCTTTCTAGGAAACATTTATCTTCTCATGCTTGACTTTTGGTTGTCAGACATGAAAGTTCATGATGCAACTTAAGAATTTGTTTTGCTGGATACATATTGATATTATATGTTTGATTGCCTAGTAATGCATGTGCCTAGTGCTCACATGATCACTAATTCAAGTTCTTCCTCTATAATTTCATAAAAATCTGCTCTTCTAAATATTAGTATTATTTATTTCAGTCGAGACATGTTCAACAAGTGGCAAGCTCAAAGATGGTGGGCAGAAAACTATGACAAGGTCATGGAACTATACAATGTCCAGAGATTTAATCGCCAAGCTTTTCCTCTTCCAACACCTCCAAGATCTGAAGATGAGGTGAATTCCCACACTATTTCCAAAACATTGACACGAGGAGATGATCAAAGAAAGAATAATCTTCTGACACTGCCACATAAAAGCAATTAATTGTGTAGATTACAAGCTTTAAAACTTTATACATCAAGAAGTTGCAATATGACTCCACTCTACCATGAACATCAAATAGTAGAGCTGCAAGACCCGTTGAATGACTTACCATGATTGCTAGTATAATGTGCTTTCCTTTTGGAAATGAGACATACATTCTTCACACTCTGCACCAATTGATAGATGAAAAATTTAATGCTGACAGCGTCATGTCTTAAAATCTGGAACAGAGCTCGAAGATGGAGTCTGCAGAAGAGAGCCCTGTTACACCACCACTTACTAGAGAACGTTTACCTCGTAATATGTATCGACCAACAGGGATGGGAATGGGTTACTCATCGTCAGATTCTCTTGATCATCATCCAATGCAAGCCCGCCATTATTGTGACTCAAATGGTCTCACCTCGACCCCAAAACTCTCCAGTATTAGTGGGGCCAAAACCGAGACATCATCCATGGATGCTTCTATAAGAAGTAGCTCATCAAGAGAGGCAGATCGTTCAGGAGAGCTGTCAATCAGCAATGCTAGTGATATGGAAACTGAGTGGGTTGAACAGGATGAACCAGGAGTTTACATCACTATCAGAGCCTTGCCAGGTGGCAAAAGGGAACTCAGAAGAGTTAGATTCAGGTAAGATTCTTTGATCACTCTATGACCAGATGTGTAATTTTTCCGAAAGTATATACCATATGAAAAGGGCTAACAAGTTTCCATGTAGGATAAAGGACATTCCATAAAAACATGTAGGATGTCGGACATGGCCATGTTAGCTACATACTAGAAAACGCCATTTATATATCAGCCTAGAGATTGATCCTAACGACGTTTGATTCATTGCTTTCTGATCATTACTCTAGACTAGATGGAGGAATTAAGGGTCCCTAATCCCTATTCTAGTCTCTATGAATACTGTTGAAAGTATACAATTTATGGTGTCTTATATACTGCACCTGTCATGGTACAGTGTAAAAGCTTTTAAAGGCTGAGAAGGTCCATAGCCATAGGAACTGTTGGATCAGTCAATTGCATATCAATTACCTGGCAATTTTTATTTTAGTCTGCTTTAGTCATATAACAAGACCATGTGAAAATTAGGAAATACAATCTACTTGTTCGTTGGAAGCACTTTTCCCCTTAGAATCAGGGCTGTTTGAGGACAAAAACATATGGCTGACAGATCAATAATGCTCCATCAATAAGTACTGAAGTCTGAGTGGATTTGATTTGACTCAATCCAGGTTGTTTAGACTTGGTGTCAAGGCTATAATTGAGCCAACTTACAATCATGACTTGAATTGACAGCCATGAGAAAGAAATTACTGTTTTCCATCATGTTGCTTCCACTAAAATTCTTTTCTCTTCTTGCTGAGCTGAATATATCTGTTGCGTCTTAATCATATCTAAGCATATTTATTTACACTGCTATTCTTACTATATACAAATCCTATGCAGCCGAGAAAAATTCGGGGAGATGCATGCCAGAGTGTGGTGGGAAGAAAACCGAGCCAGGATACATGAACAATACTTGTAACTGACAGGAAATGGTGGCTGCTGGTTGTCTAGATTGGGGGGTGTTTTTCTCATCTTTTTCTCACCTTTTTTTTTCCTTCTCGCTTCCATAGACAATCTAAATTAGGTGCTGTTGGGACCTCTTGAATTTTGGGGGACTCCTTTAACGATCCTGGAGAACGATTTCTTGGTGGGGACTGTCACTGGGATCGTGTACTTAATTAAAACAGTTTCTTATAATTGTGGGTGGATAAAATAGCCGATGGTTTATGTATTTGGAGTTATATGGGATGGTCAACACATCAGTATATGTATATCAAAGGAAAGAAATGTGTTTCCTTTTTTTTTTTTTCTGTATAATTACAATCCTTTGTCCAATCAATGCTTACAGTTGATGCACCTAGCTAATGATACAAATATCCAAGTTTTGAATAAGTAGCAAAGTTTAGTTGTAACACTAAATTAACCTCCAACTAACTACTAATTTTAGAAGGGGGGCTTCTGCGATACACTGGGTGTAAATTATACTTGGTGCTTTAGAACCATTAGATCATCAATTTTTAATTTCAACCATTTATTATCAATGGATGAGATTAAAAGTTTATAATCCAACGGTTTTAAGGCACCCAGTGTAAATTACACCGGGTGCACCTTAGAAATTCTCTTTTAAAGATATCCGTTCACTTCTTTGTATTGTTGGGTGGGGGAAGCGTTTCTGTCCCACGTTTGAACTGTTGGGTTTGATTGTTCAATTATATTTTTGTTTGAAGATTAATTGGCGGTTAAACATTCTTCAAATTCAAATTTTGAGAAGTGAAATTTTAATATCATGATTAAAAAAAGAAAATAATTTATAGTCATGTCACTACTTTTTTTTTTGGGTGCAAAAAATGAGGTAAGCTAAAAAAACTAATGAACATAAAGAATTTCAACTAAATCATAGTGTAACTAGAGGCAGAGGCCAAATTTATTTTGGTTATAATTGTTCGTTAACTTTTTAAAATATATAATATTATTTAAATTTATATTATTTTTTAAAATTTACTCTCTTATACGTAATATTAAAGATTTATTTTTATATTATGAATTTAGAGTTTTGGTTATTTATTTCTCTTAATTTCAAAACTCTAGCTCCGAACTCCCTGAGGGATCAGAGAGAAAAATGAAATTACACAACATGTGAGAGATAATCAGCTGCAAAATTGACCTCTGAAGAATATGACAATTTTTTTTTTTATTAAATTCAGTAATGATAAATGGATCAGTTTTCAATAGCGTACACAAGCTTTTATCTCATCTCGTCACAAGCAATGTTTTTCACATGTGATAGAAAAAATTTTAGGCACTCGGATGTTTTATAATTTATGAATTTTAAAATTATGGATTCTAAAAATTCTATAATTTAATTTGAATATAAAATTTATAAATTGATAATATAATTATTTTTATAGCCATAATTTATATATTTAACAATTAATTTTTAATTTTATTTTTTATTAAATATTAATAATTTATTATTAATTAAATATATATAATCAATTTCACTGTATATTTACAAATTTAAAAAATTAAATTAGTTATTTTAAAAATTAAAAAATAAAATTATTATATATTATAATATTTAATTATATTGCTAAAAAATATTTTTTATTAATAATTTTGTAACACCCCTTAGATAACAATCAAATAAAGTGATATCCCTTCTTGACCGTTTCAGTATACATGTCCAAATACTGTATCTCACAATTAATATTTTTATACTCAACCCATTCAATACGATACTTAAATCATTAGTTGAATGTCCTTAAACTCATTTGCATTATTTACAAATTGTATAAAAGCATATATGCAATGCATATTTCACAAAAATTTATATAAAATATAAAATAACATGAATCTAAGTGGGTGGTTATATTTATTACATTGCTCTGATGTAGTTTTAGTGGTTAAGTGGCTTTATTTATAATTCTACCGTTCAACTTACTTCAATCTATAACCTGCGTGTAAGAAAAAAAACTTCAACACTAAGCTTATAGTTAGTAATGCATTCTTTACTATAATAATTAATAAAATCGACAATAATAAAAATAAAAATAATAATTTTAGCATTACAAATAAATTTTTTAATAAAACATAGAACATCAGGGGTATTATCACTCCATATTTACTTACTTTTTTTTTTATATATAATAATAAAGCTATAAAAATTTCTATCATTATTTCATTTATTTTATTCACTTAATTGTCTAAAATTATATTGCAAAAACCAAAATTTAGAGAGATATATAGAGGCTGTGATCTTACGATCGTCGTAACTTTACAGTTATGTAATAAATATTTTAATAACCAGATATCATGCGCCCTCATTTCTGAATAACTGGCTATAAAATCTAGTTCTTGATTGGCATGACAATCTGTCTATCATATTCTAATCCAATCACTAATCTTGGGTTCATACTTTTCTTATTATATAATTTCATCTTTATATTAACCTTATTCATCAATTTACCATTTATCTGTAATTTCTCATTTTATATACAATTCTTACATTCTTTCATGTCGATACTTAGCTTAAATCAAATATCAAATAGTTACACCAAATAAAATAAGTATTTAGTGAAACAAAATTATAAATGGTACAATCATTCCTAAAGCAAAACACTTAAAAGTAAATATCAAATATAAATACATTATCCGTATAATTTCAAAATATAATATTAACTATGCTCAATAAATTATGCACATATCTTTTAAACAAAATCGACACCTTCTACTTCTCTGTCTTTTCTCCCAATGCAATTCCTCTTTGAGCTTGTTTTTTTCTTAGTCTTAGACGTACGAATACAATATTCTCATTTTATTTGAAGTCATTACATAATAAGATTATTAAAATATTATTTCAATTAAAAATTTCTAATTAATTGATTTTCAATTAAAAAGTTCCTAATAATCCAAGGTTTATTATTATAAATTAGGGCTCACAAATCAGGGAATTTTTTTTTAATTCAAATAATCATTAACAGCAGAGCAATTTTAATTAATCATTCCTTAATCAAATTTCATGTTTTCCCCCAACTTCCAAAATTCCCACAAATCCAATATTGGATTTCTTCATATCCTCCTTCTAGTTTATTTCCTTTCAATTTTCTATCATTCAATCAAGTTAATTCCATTTGATTTCCACTAACTTTTATAAATTTGGATTATTTTATACTAATAAAAAGTTTACATTTTTAAGCAAGAAAAGTGAGAGTTCGCCTTAAAATCAAAAAATCAAATAGAGAGTATGAAGAAAACAAAAACAATCAACTTACCTAATTAACCCTTGTTACCCGAACACTTGCTGTTTCTCTATTTCATTATTTCTTTTACATTTTTTTGAAGGTCGGTTTTTAGGTGCAATAAAGATAAAGAATGAGGAGGAAGGAAAAGAATCGGTGAATTGGTGCAAATGTCTGGAAGGACCTGATTAAGAGTTAACGGTGATAATTTAAAGTTGCGAAAGGGGGTTTTTTTTTTTTTTTTTTTTTTTTCAAACATGGGCCGAATCACCTGTTTTATCTCTTTATTTTTTTAATTAATATTATTTATTATTTTATATTTATACTTTTTTTTTTCGTTTTACTTTTTTCTTTCTTTTTTTAATTGCTTTGTAAGTATTATTATTATTTAACTTTAATTCAATTTTCTAATTAATTCTGATTATTTTGTAATTCAATCCTAAATTTTTTGTTGCTTTCAACACAATTTCTAATTCTAATTGGGTTACTAATCTTATTTTAGGTTTTGTTATTATTCAAATTTAAACTCCTATTGGATTGAAGGATTCCATTTTCGGAATGCATACTAATTTGGGATCTAAACTAATGAACATTACAAATTTAATGCATATTAACAGTATTTAATAAAAATAATAATAAAGCAATTAGTTAAAATTAAAAAAAATATTTTTTGATTTTTTATGATTAATGGTAGTTTTGAAATATTATTAATTTATTATGAATAATTTTAGAATAAAAAAAATTTAAAAACAATCTCTCATTCTTCAAAGTACATATAGATTTTGGACTTTTTCACATGGAATATAGAAAATTAAATTATTTAAAAATGAAAAATTTTGGTTTACGAGAGATTTTTCAAAATCTATAGATTCTAACTATTTTTAAATAATTAAATGATATATTTGATATGGATGCATTCATTTTTCAAAATCATTTATTTTTAAAATCTATATATTTTAAAATTTTGAAATAGTTAAATAATAAATTTAAAAGAAATTATTGAATTGTTCAAAATCACACGGCCAAAATCTCTCAATCAAAGCATGGCTTATAAGGATTTTGGGAACACAACTTCATGTATTTACATCATGTTAAGTTGAAAATCCTCAAACTAGTCTTTTATAAACTAAGTTTTTAGCAATTTCCCAAGTTTCTATGGGAGCCTAAACAGTAACAGTTCAGCTTGAACCGATTAGATAAAAAGTCCATCTGAAATTTTCAGCGACTAATCATTGAGAACTCAGATTTTCTATTTTCGAAGTTTCTAACGAAACCTAATCAGATTAGGTCAGCTCAGCTCTTTGATTCTTTTCTTTCAATTTTTTTTTTTCATTATTTCCATGGGTTAATATCTATTTTATTCTTAATTATTATCAGTTAATGAATGGCTATGAAGACATTGCCTTTCTCTCAAATACATCTGATATTTATCCCAAAGAGGAATTCCTATCTTAAAAAATAAATACTGCAAACAATTCAAGGATTTTATTCTTTTTATAAACATAATTTTTTTTTTGAATCAAATTCGAAGAATTTCAAATAATCTCCTTTAAATATTCCTTTTACTACTGCTATGTTATGTTCCGAAAAGAAAAAAAAAAAATCAGGAATCAAATCCTTCCAATTCTCCTTCTTTCCCCAAAAGAGAGAATAATCTGACCAAAATAAAAAATCTCTGCCATTTAAATGGAACATTGCAGAATTAACAATGTGACATTTTATTCGGATTAAATAAATTATTATTACTGCTTTTCATATATACATATGAATTTACGGTCTTTGATTTGATACAAATTGGTATTAAATTTTTTAATTGTTATAAATTAATACTAAATTTTTTATAAATATTATAATTTAATACCAATTTTCAATTTCTAATATCGAAAAAATGACATAACATGTCACGTCACTCTATTATTCATATTATATTTATTTCCTCGTGAAAATATATTTAAAATGATGACTTTTTTAAGATTAAAGTAAAAATGAAGATTGAAAATTGAATATTGACGTACCAAAATTTTGAAAAAGTTACTATTTTGAATATATTTTTATGGGATAATAAACCTAATATAAATTATTTTGTTGGCGTCAGAAATTAAAAATTAGCACTAAATTATAATATTTATAAAAAATTTAGTGATAATTATAACAATTAACAGGTTTCATCTGCATTCTACACCTTGTATAAAATCAAACAGTTCGTTGCTCCTGATTTCCCAAAGCCGCTCCCCCTTTCTCTCTACTGCAGCCGCATCCACCTCCTCTTCTCAGTCGCCCCCTTTACCGGCTGCTGTTGGGTGACACTAACAGGTACTACGAATTTCTTCTTCTTCCATTGCAATTTCTTCCTGTTCCACTATAAATTTTTATCTTTTTTTTTGGATAAGCAATAAGAGCTCGTGCTTGTTTAATTGACTTCAGTCCTCCGATTGTCTAAATTGGATATCCTCATATAGCTCGACAAGTTTTTGAGCAAAGTTCATCTATATTTCATTTGAACATTTCCGAACTTAGAATTCTTGAACTTGGTTTGATTTGGCCTTTGGTAAATGCAATTTTTCATTACGGAAAGTGAAAAATCGAGGCTACTAAGTTAATGCCATTCATGGGAAATCCAGAATCTTGCTAGGATAGAAGAAATTAGTAGCACTTCTATCCCATTTGCTAAGCACAATCTTCAATATGAAATTATCACCTAGAGATTAACAGTATTTTGTGGTTCCTCACTGCTTCAGTGGTTATTTCATAGATCTGCTTTTACTTACTGCGCTTCATTTTTCCCAATTTCAGATTAATTTTTCAAATCTGAGACTGTTATTTAATGTTACAAATCAGAAGAACCAACATCGTTTTTTGTAATTAGGGGCACTAGGAAAAGGATTTTAGCAGCTTTTATGTATTTTGTGAGTTTCTTTTTGTTTCATTTCGTATTTTTGTGATGATCTTTTCAAGACTAAAAAAATGAGTTCAGTCGAAGGACTTGAAATTTTGTCTATGGATTGATTATACAGTCCATGCCACCCCTAGTATTGACCGTTGGTTTGCTGGCAGATACCCTTAAATGTATTACTAGATTATTAGCACTTTCAAGTTTAAGATTTATCACTTGTTTCATCTGATTTCCATCCCTAAGTTATTGCAACAACCTAGGCAGAATGTAGTATATAGTTCTTTACCCAATAGAATAATAACTTGCCGATTTCTTAACTGTAGTGTGGTATCAAACTCTAAGAGTATGCCCCACTAGCTCTCACATCTTATAGACTCACTCATACCTGTTGCAGCAGCAAGTGGAAGTGAAGAAGATGGCGGCAGCTTCCAAACCCTTAAATCTGTCTTTTTCAAACTCATTTTCTTCCTCATTCCTATCTCCAAATCTTAGAAATCCCAAGTCCTCTAATCTTAGTTTCCTCTTGCCTCCGTCCTTTTCTTTTAGCATTAAAGCAACATCTTTATCATCACCCTCTGTCCACAAGACAGTCACTTCTGCTTCCCAGTTGGAATCTCCTAGTCACTTTCGGGTTGACATTTTGTCTGAATCTCTTCCTTACATCCAGAAATTCAGGGGTAAAACCATCGTGGTCAAGTATGGCGGCGCTGCCATGAAGGTTCCGGAGCTCAAGGCATCAGTAGTCAGTGACCTTGTTCTGCTTTCTTGTGTTGGCCTCCGCTCTGTTCTTGTCCATGGAGGAGGGCCTGAGATCAATCACTGGCTGCAACTTCTCAACATTCAACCTGCCTTTCATGAGGGTCTCCGTGTCACTGATGCCAAGACTATGGAGATTGTGTCCATGGTTTTGGTGGGCAAGGTGAATAAGGACTTGGTCTCGCTTATCAACAAGGCTGGTGGAACTGCTGTTGGTCTCTCTGGTATGGATGGCCGCCTCCTCATGGCTCGACCTACCCCCAATTCTGCTCATTTGGGTTTTGTTGGAGAAGTGGCCCGAGTTGATCCCTCCATCCTCCTACCCCTTGTGGATAATGGCCATATTCCTGTGGTTGCTTCTGTGGCAGCAGATGAGTCCGGTCAATCCTACAACATCAATGCTGATACTGTGGCTGGGGAGTTGGCTGCAGCTCTAGGGGCTGAAAAGTTGATTCTTTTGACGGACGTGGCCGGCATACTGGAAAACCGGGACGATCCCAAGAGTTTGGTGAAGGAGATTGATATAAAGGGAGTGAAGAAGATGATAGCAGAAAAGAAGGTTGCTGGTGGGATGATTCCTAAGGTTAGTTGTTGTGTACAGTCACTTGCGCAAGGTGTGAGAACTGCTAGTATCATTGATGGTCGAGTTGAGCACTCTTTGCTTCATGAGATTATGTCAGAGGAAGGCATTGGAACCATGATTACTGGGTAAACTTGTAGTCATTCTGTTTTATATTATAGAGAAATGTTACTTATTCCAATATTTTTTGTCCCAACTTGTCCAAACTAACATAAAATACTTATACTATATCCATATATCCACTTGTTTTATTCAACTTGCATTAAAAGTACAAGTATTTTATTCTAGTTGAGACAAAAAGTGTTGGCACAAGTAACATTTCTCTATATTATATTCTCTAATGTTATGTGACTTACATGTACTCTATGAACGAATGACTGATCCTTCTGATGTTAACATCTCTATAATAGTGACATGGTTATTGTTGTATCTTGATGGTTATAGTTTTCTTTCCAACTTTTTTTGCCCATATAAAATGTTCCTAATAAAAAAGACTGATTTTTTGTTCTCTATGTTCTTGTTACACTTTGGGTTTGCTGTTTTTTCCTCCCTGTTTCCTTTCTTGGGTGAATGTTGGGTTGGAGGGGGGATTTGATTTCCTAGTCTTTGTGAGCTTTAGGTTGCCGAAATGGGAATTATATTTTCCTTATAGAAATCTTAAAGGGAAAATTTTTGCAGAGTGAATCTAACTTTAGCATGCTAAAGTTAGATTCACTCTGCAAAAATTTTCCCTTTAAGATT
>CATIWF010128832.1:0-31828 GCA_949630135.1 Balakata baccata
ATTCTCTAATGCATAAAATTAAAATAAAATAGGTAGTGATGATTTTGGATTGCAAATTTGAAAGTTAATTCAACACTTGAAACGAAATTGTCTAATTTTATTGTTTCGATCAATTTAATTTTGTATATCATTTTAATGTGGAATTTAATAATTAATCAAATTAAATTAAATTCCATATTTCCAGAATTAATTTAAAATTAATTCAACTTAAAATCAAATTATTATGATGTCAAAAATTAAACAATTTAATTTTAACATATGTGTCACTTTCTAGTCATACTAGATATGTCATTTACTCAACCTAAATTAATTCAAAATTAATTTCCAAAAATTTCCAAAATTTTCAGATCCTCAAATAATCATTCTAAGTATCTTTAGGTCAACTCAAGTCCATCAAAATAATTTTGGCATAAGCCAAATCATCAAGACAAACGAACCAACACATAAGATGCTTAAAATGACCCATTTGCCGTCTAGAATTAATTTGGAAATTTAAATTCGGGCAAATTGATTATGGCATATATCAAACATCAAAAAACATATTTTTAATTATATTAAAATTATTTTTAGGTGCTGAAAATGAAATATTCATATACAAAAAATATCAAACAGAGCAGTCCCGCCGGGTACCCTTAACAGACTCATTTCAATGTTTGTTTGAAAAATTAATTTAAACAATTTTTAATTAATTATTGGACACTTCAAGAGGCTTAAACACATTTTCAATATATCTAAATAATTTTTTCATGATTAAATTACAAGAAAAATATGAACAGCACTAACAATTAATCCAAACAACATCACATTTCATCAACAATGCAATTTTCAGCAATATTGTAATAAATGCAAAATTAATTATCTGAATCATATTAAACCATTTTTCAATCAATATAATCATTCTCAATCATCTCATGATCATATCATAGAAAGAAAAATATGCAAAACAAATTTTACTAATTAATTTCAATTTTACAAACAAAAAGATCCAAAACCATCAAAACAATGCAATCCAATTGCACCTTAAATTAAAATTAATTTTAATGGGCACAAGGAGGCTCTGACACCAATGTTGGGCATTGAATATGTATCTCATGCACAAAATAGCAGCAAAAACAGAAAAAAAATCAAAACTCGAATCATAGGATTCTACTTTTGTCATTAAAACTAATTTAACAAAATCATAGTTGGAAATTATACATTTAATTTCTAAAACCAATTCTTCAAATTTCCTTCTTGTTGAGTTGTAGCAAACCACAACAATCAAATCTTGGATTGTCTCTAATGATAATCTATGCGGAAATGGAAGAAAGAAACTACAAGGATAATGGTTTGAATACACACAATGTGCTAGTATTATATATGCTCTTTGAGAGAAATACTAAGAAAATTAACTCTTAATTTTTTATGGTGGCTCATCAGTTTTTTTGATGAAAAATACTATTCATAGGTGTTTCCAAATACCCTAGGGTTGAAAAAATTACCAAAATAGGTTTAGGGGCAATTTGGCATTTGGCCAAAACTTGGCCAGTTCTGCCAGCACCTGCACGCTGGGCTTGCCTAGTGTGCAAGCAATGGACTGCCACGGGCCCGTGACTTCCCTGAGCAATTTTTTCAGTTCTTTTTTTGTGATCCATTCCATCACAATCCGACCCTAAATAATTCTTTTATGTTTTTGGATCTCATCCAAGACTATTTTGCTCATTCTTCACACCTCCAATGTGTGTGATCCAATAGGTTTCTAGTTATGTTGACCACCCGAATTAACAATTAATTCAAGCAAGTCATGAGCAGCATCTAACAACACATCATGATCTCCAATTGGCCAGAAAATCAATGGCTTGACTACGAACCTTTCCATAGACAACAATATGTACAATTCATCCTTTCACCATCCTATACCCCACTCAGTTCAGAGTATGGACTATGTGTCAGCTCCCGCTAGACTGACTATGTCACATCTAGCCCAAGTGATGTTAGATCTTGCCCTTGGGACTCATTACTCTACTGGACATGTCACTAAAGACCATCTTCAAGACGTTTCTACTCTGGCCAGAGATTCATGAGTAATGATCCCGACAAAAGGCTGTGGGTATACTCTCCCTCTATCAAGAGCGGTGAATCCATTGTTGGCTACCCAATTACCTTTGAATACCTCAAGTTGTACCCAATCACAACCCTTTGAGCGACCTCTATGAAGCAATAAGGAATGAAGTCAAAGCACATAATCAGTATCCAAGATATACTTAAGTACCTCAAGTCTAAGGATACTTGCCCCATTGCTATGATGAGACTATCATTGACATTTGAATAGATAATCCATACAATCATCTCATAACAGGTCATCCAATGTACTTGACTACTCTTAGCAAGCATCCACATGTTAACTTTGAACATCTCATGTTAACTTTGAACAATAGCTTATAAGATCTACTACTTGATCCAATCAAGGAGTATAACATGTGCTAGTCTATCTAGATCAACAATGTCCCTTCTTGTTGATCCTATAACTATACTAATATAATTATACATGATAGGAATCTCATTATCATGATCCCATCATGATTTCCTTCATGCTATATTTCATATCATGAACTTTCATTAATCAGTTTAAGATCTATATCAATTCATATGCAAATGAATACTAATATAATAAAGGAATGCCTTTTTAAATGTGTACACTAAGTGCATGAGGCGATTGCCTTTTGGGTACATTTCTAACATGTGACACATTTTGCACGGGCATGACACCTTTAAATCTTTGTTTTTCTTCATTCTTTCAACTCTTTTCAAAGCCTAAGACCCAAATCCAACCATATAACCCTCATATACCTCATGAAAACCTTAAAATAGTTCAAATACATTATCAATTTACCATTGATTCCTCTTATAACTCATTTGTATCATCATGAACCAAGCTTATAAACCTCACCATAAACTAAGCCCTTCTTATGGGCATTACAGTCATCCACCATTCCCTGTTAAACCTTTCTACAAACTCATGTAGAGTTTCCTCCTTCTAATAAAGTTTCTGCAGACCTGTCGTAACTTTCCAAATTCATAAGCTAGTAGTGAACCACATATTGAAGAGTTGTGCCAGCTGCTAAAATGATCTGATCCTCCCCAGCTTTAACCCTTAGTACCATTACTGTGCCAAAACAACCAAACTTGTTGGTACTTCATACGGAATCCTGGTTGGTGTATAGTTGCATCATCATGCAAAATTGTGAAACATGACTTTATGATTCGCCTATTTTATTATACATCGGCAACCAAGGATGCTTTATGTCTGGACAATGTTCCTAAAGTATATGGTCAACCAGGGGGAAGTATTTATTATTAGAGATGTGCTCAAAAGGCAAATCGCCTTAGACACTTAGTGTATACATTCATAAAGGCATTCTTTCATTATATTAATATTTATTCGCATATCTCCTATAAATTGGCCAATTTTGATGCAACCTTTCTTTTTCTCCTCTCTTCAATTTTGATCTAGTTTTCTGATTTTCTTTTAGATATAAAAGACCCCAAAAGACAGAAAATAGACAAGGAAAAATTTTTGGGAGGAGAAAAATTTTTGGAGACAATAAGAAAATTAAAGAGTTTAATTTTCCTCTCATATGAACGTACACCATTGCTAGCACTTTGAGGTATGTTCAAGTCATCTTCCTAGTGGTTTCATCCTCTCATCTTTGCATAGATATTGTTATAGACAATCTAAGATTGGATTGTTGTAGTTTGCTACAACCTAACAAGGTGAAAAATTGAAGAAAATCCAAGAAATTATAAAGGTATAATTTTTGAATTTTCTTTGGTTAAATTAGTTTTAATTGGCACAAGTAGAATCCTTTAATTTGGATTTTGAAAAATTTTATTTTCTGTTATGTAATATGTATGTGACACATGTTCAAAACCCATCATTGGTATCAGAGCCATCTTGTGCCGATTAAAATTAATTTTAATTTAAGGTGCAATTTAATTGCATGGTTTTGATGATTGTGAATCTTTTGATTTGTGAAATTGAAATTAATTTGTAAAATTTGTTTTACATATTTTTCCTTCTATGATATGATCATGAGATGATTGAGAATGGTTATATTGATTGAAAAATAGTTTGAATATGATTTAAATAATTAATTTCTAATTTATTATAATATTATTGAAAATTGCATTGTTGATAAACATGTGATGTTGTTTAGCTTAATTGTTGGGGCTGTTCATATTTTTTTTGCAATTTGATTATGGAAAAATTATTTAGACATATTGAGAATATTTTTTAGCCTAGAAGTGTCCAATAATTAATTAAAAAAATTTAATTAATTTTTCAAACAAATACCGAAACGGAGCTGTTTTAGGTATCAAGCGAGACTGTTTTGTTTGAATTTTTTTATATGTGAATATTTCATTTCCAGCACCTTGAAATATTTTTATGTGATTAAAAATATGTTATTTTGGTGTTAGATACATACTAAAATTAATTTGCTCGAATTAGATTTCCAAATTAATTCTAGACGGTAAATGGATTGTTTTGAGCGTATTATGTGTTAGTTCATTTGTCTTAATAATTTTGGCTTGTGCCAAAATTATTTTGATGGACTTCAGCTGACCTAAAGATACTTAGAATAATGATTTGAAGTTCTAGAAATTTTGGAAATTAATTTTGAATTAATTTAAGTTAAGCAAATGGCATATCTAGTATAACTAGAAAGTGGCATATATGTTAAAATTAAATTGTTTAATTTTTGACATCGTAATAATATGATTTTAAGGTGAATTAATTATGAATTAATTCTAGAAATATGGAATTTAATTTAATTTGATTAATTATTAAGTTCCACATTAAAATCTCATACATAATTAAATTGACCAAAACAACAAAAGTAGGCAATTTCGGTTCAAGTGTTGAATCGACTTTCAATTTTGTAATCTAAAATCATCACTACCTATTTTATTTTAATTTTATGCATTAGAGAATGCATGCTATGGGTGTATGGAAAGGCATGATGGATGATTATGCATTTAGGCCCAATGTAATTGAGTATTTATGAATTTTGTTTTATCGTAAATAGGGCATGCGTGTCCCTACCTATCTTTTCTTTCTCATGTATTTCTTTTGTCATCTTACTCCCCTCAAATGTAAATTGAGCTTTTCTAATTTTGAAATATGTCATTAGGTTACATAGGATTAGGATAGAATGAAGATATCAAAGGAGATGGTGCCATAAACAAGAAGACTTAGAAATAGAAATTTGATTTCTATTTTTGGGTTGCAATTCATACATATACCTAGGTAAGATATGGTCAATCTCTTTATGGCTCAAGAGATTAATTTTAGTATGTCCATAATCATATCATATAGTTAATATAACTATCTTTATATATCCATGCAATGAATATACGATATATAAAAGCATGCAGTAATAACATGATGAGACTAAATTAATAAAATCTCTTGCTAAACAAACAATTATGTCTTACACCTTCCATTAATGAGGGGAGAACCAGAGTTCTTCTAGAGTTAGAGTTATTGAGTTACCTCAAGCTTACTCTATAAGAATATGTTCGAACCATTGAAATTAGATTTCATGGTTAATGGGTTGGACTTAACCAAAACCATTGATTTGTTGGATTTGCGCCAAGGTCAATGTGCATTGGATGCGAAGTTGGATAAGTGTACATGAGATATGCACATATCAAGAGTTGATAACCCAATATGTGTACACACATCAATTAGTTGATAGCACAAGATTCGATAGTTGCATGGAAATGCAATTGGTATGGATCAAATACCTGCCAACTAAACTAAGGATGATTTATTGAGTTGCCTTAAGGTCATTCTTAGCAAATTGGATATCGACCCACTAGGAGGACTTACATATAAGTTCTCCCGGATCCATAGTGAGGACCATGGGCTCACAATAAGATCGTGGGAGTCATAATGTATTTTATTAAAGACCTAATATCATGTACACACTTCTACAATCTTGATCTTTACATCTAATTTGTTGAATCATATTATTCAATATGAATCAAAGCGAAATCATGAGTCATACATTTTGACTAACCTAAGCTTCCTTGACTGGTATAAAACTGAGAATGGTTCTCAAATCCAAAGGGTTTCCAAAGTCTTGGAATAGCTATTTTCCTTCCCTTGATGCTTGAGATGCAAGTGATATGAACAATTTGCATACAAGAAGTACTTCAATAACAATGGATTGGTTCTAAGTTGTTAAAACTTCAAAAGCAACATGAAATGGATGCAAAACCATTATGTATCATCTTAGAGAGATGGCCAATGAGCAAGCTCACATTGAGTGATATGAGATATCCAAATTGGTCTACCACTCCAAGATGATAGAAGGTAGATCTAAAATGTAACATGCATGATAGATAAAAGGAAAAAGTAGAGAGACATCTTAAAAGGTACTTCCATTATAGCAAGAGTTGCAAAATGGAAATGGACTAACAAAGCTTATTTTGAGTTTTTTAAAAAGCAGAAGAGAAGGCATATAGATGCACCTTCTACTTCAAGTAAATTTGATAAAGAGGATAACTTTGTTTCTTATAATAACACATGAATATTAGATATTGCATGTAGGTCTCACATATACTAGATATGCATGACCAAAGAAACAATAGAAAGCTAAAGAAAGGAGAGTCACAACTTTGCACATTGGCCATATAACAACAGTTGCTGCAATAGCTATTGAGGCCTAAGTTTCAACACTCTCTAGTAAGTTTGTTTAAAGGTTTAAACAATTACAATTCTATTTTAGTTTATGAATAAAGAATATAATTTTGTTTAATAGTTAAACAAAAGTTTTTCATTTGACTATTAAGAACAATTGTTGTTCTGTATAGTCAATTGATATTCCTTATGAAACTAAAACATTATGCAATAGAGTTTATAATCATGAAATGCTTGACTTTATCCTCAATACTAAATCTAAAGAGTTGATGACTCGAAACCATATATTATGCCATTGTCAACTTGGGCAAATAGAAGAGAATCACATGATGAGTTATGGCAACTTGGGGTCATTTGATTGTGAATCATATGATACATGTGAATCTCATTTACCAAGCAAGTTAACAAAATCACTTTTTAGTGAAAAATGATGAACATGGAAAAGGACTAATGGACCTTGTTCATATAAATGTATGTGGACCAATGTTCATACATGCCATAAATGGTTTTGTCTACTTCATTACCTTGATTACGATCACTCATAACTTGGGTATTTGTATATGGTGAGATACAAATTTGAAACCTTTGAAATGTTCAAAGAATTCAAAAATGAAGTAGAGGAAAAATTTAGTAAAAGTATTAAGACACTTAGATTAGATCAAAGTGAAATAATACTTAAACTAAATGTTTCAATGTCATATAAGAGATAATAAGATTTTATCTGAATGAACAATATCTTATATGCCATAGCATAAAGATGTGGTTAAAAAGAGTAGCTGAACCTTGTTAGACATGGTGAGGTACATAATAAGCTTTTAAAAATCATTAAAGTTCCTTTTATGGTCATGCACAAGGGATTATGTTTATATGATATACATAATATGTATCAGTCAGTTGATGTTGTTGCATATAAGATATGAAATAACATAAAGTCTATTCTTTCACAAATGAAAAGTTTAGGATTATCTTACTTAAGAGAACTAGATAATGTTGGATTAGTTAAAAGCTCAATCTAACCCTATGTCTGTATATGGGATATCCAATAAGAGTCATTTGGTTATCAGTTCTACCACTATCTGAAGCAAAAGGTAGTGGGAGCAAGAATGAACTTGATGAAATTCAAATATATACTCAAGTAGACACACATTAACTGACAAAGCACAAATATGTTATTCATATGGATGAAGTAACAGTAAGACCTTATGAAACACAAGAGCTTCATAAGTAAAGTAGGATACAAGTTGTTCCCAAAAGATATTAATCTCTTATATGTGAATAAAAGGTTGTATTGCTTATAGAGGGTGATGAACCTACTACTTATGAAGAAGTTATGAAAAGTTCAGAATATGACTAATAGTGAAAGCCACGAGCCCAAGATGGATTCCGTATTTGAAAACCAAGTATGGACTTTGGTTGACCCACTTGAACGGATAAAGCCCATTAAATGAAAGTGGGTTTTCAATATGAAGACCGACATGGAAGGTAACATACTTGCCTATAAAGCTAGGGTTAATAGTTAAAGGACGTCATCAAAGACAAGGGTTGACTTTGACAAGACCTTTTACTCCACATACTATGCTTAAATCCATCATATCACTCCTAGCCATTGCTATTCATAATGATGAGATTTGGCAAATGGATATGAAGACAGGTTTCATTATGGAAATCTAACATAGGATATGTAAATGATACAAACTAAGAGATTCATATCCAATGATGGTGAAAAAGGATGCAAATTGCTAAATTCATGAATGGATTGATGCAAACATTTGGGAGTTGAAACATCCAAATTGATAAGACAATCAAAGAATTTGTTTTCTCACAAAATATGGATGAACTTATATTTACAAGAAGGTTAGTGGGAGTGTTGTCATATTCCTAGTAAAGTATGTGGAAGTCATACTGTTTGTAGGAAACTATGTCTCAATTTTAAGTTAGTCAATATGTTACTCTAAAGTATTTCTCTAAGAAAGATCTTAAAGTAACCTATAGAAGGGGATTAAGATCTATAGGGATAGATCTAAAATGTTATTTGATCTTTTTTAGTATACATAGCTAAGATGCTAAAGATGTTTAGCATGGAACAGTCCATGAGAGAATTTATTCCTATGATCGATAGGATTACTCTCTCTAAATCCTTTTATCCAGAAACATACTTTAAATGGACTAGCACTAATGACACTCTATATGCTTTAACTATTGGATGCATTTTGTGTTATGTTATGTACTAGGCCCAATGGATATCATGCTCTGAGTGTCATGAGTGGATATCAATATAACCCCATAAGGGTTTTATGGGTGACTATCAAGAACACCCGTAAATACTTAAGAAGGATTAAGGATGCATTCTTGATTTAAAGAGATAGTAAGCTTAAGGTAAGTAGGATTATGGATGTTAGCATCTAATTTGACAAGGATAACTCAAAATTCTAGTCATGCTATGTATTCATATTAAATGGTCATGCTATGTATTCATATTAAATGGTCATGCATTCAATTAGAAGAGTTCTAAATAGGCGATAACTGCGGATTCCATAACTGGAAGTACATTGCGGCTTTTAAGATAAATAAGAAAGTGGTTTGGATAAGTAAAATTCATCACATGTTAGAAATTATTCCTAGCATTGTTGATTCAATATAATTAGAATAACAATGGCACCACTGGATGACCAAAAGGAATCATGGTCTCATCGAAGATCCAAACATATATTGGATGGTACCAATTGATAAGAGAAATCAATGGTAAACATGATGTAATAATAAAAAGAGTTCCTACTGATCATAATATATCTGATCAAGTCACTAAATCAAACCCCAAAAGGAATATGACAGTCATATCTTGGCCTATGATGTAATATACAATGATGACTGGCTTTAGTGCAAGTGGGAGATTATTAGAGATGTGCCCAAAAGGCAATCACCTCAAGCACTTAGTGTACACATTCATAATGACATTATTTCATTATATTGGTATTCATTTGCATATGAATTGATATAAATCTTAAACTGATTAATGAAAGTCCATGATATGAAATATAGCATGAAGGAAATCATGATGAGATCATGATAATGAGATTCCTATCATGTGTAATTATATTAGTATCTAAATTATCTCTAGTAATAGGATCAACAAGACGGGACATTATTGATCCGGATAAACCGACACATGTTATACTCCTTGATTAGATCAAGCAGTAGATCTCATAAGATGTGTGCATGAGATGTTCAAAGTTAACATGTGGATGTTTGCTAAGAGTAGTCAAGTACATTGGATGACCTACTATGAGACAATCATATGAAATGTCTATTCAAATGTCAATGATACTCTTATCATAGCAATGGTGCAAGTATCCTTAAACTTGAGGTACTCAAGGATATCTTAGATACTGATTTTGTGCTTTGAATCCATTCCTTGTTGCCTCACAGTAGTCGCTCATAGGGTGGTGATTGGGTACAACTTAAGGTATTTGAAGGTAATTGGATAGCTAACAAAGGATTCATTATTCCTAATAAAGGGAGTGTATACCCACGATCTCTTGTCGGATCTGGAGGCGCCTCTTAATTTGATTCAACCGAAAGTTGAATTAGAGAATTGCAAGAGAAAAAAGCTGAGATGAGAGAGAAATTCTATTTCATTGAATTCAGAGCATGAGGTCTGTGAGAAGGCTAATATAACCGTTACAAGCTGTTAGGATGACGGCCCACTAACAAAAAATATCAAATAATAAATGGACAGAAATAAATTTGCAGATATAAACGACACCGCATAAAGGCAGTATCATACGACATCATTTTAATAATATGGAATTAAAGAATTTAACTCATAACATTCCATCCCCCTTAAAAGACCTTGTCCATATGGTCGACATTAGGGAACCTCTACTGAATGTCAAACCAAAATTCCTATATTGCTTCTTTTGGTGGAAGATCAGACCATTGGACCAGCACCTTAGTTGCAGCTTGGTTACCCCTTTTAACTAGCTTCCTATCAAGGATAGCTACAGGAACATAGGGCATTTGTAGAGAAAATGGCAGCTTAGTAGCTGGTGCAATAGATGAAGGAATAGATATTTTGAGCTGTGATACATGGAAAATTAGGTGCACCTCCGCTGCTAGTGGAAGTCTGAGCTTGTAAGCTAAACTACCTATCTTGTCTTCAATGCAATAAGGTCCAAAATACAATGGAGACAATTTGGCATTTTCCTATGAGCCATACTAAGCTGTCTGTATGGCTGCAACTTGAGATATACCTAATCTCCAATTTCAAAAGCTCTCTTTGTCTTGTGCTGGTTAGCTTGGAATTTCATGCGAGATTGAGCACTAGTCAAATGGTATTTCATAATCTGCAAGGCTAGCTCCCTGTCTTGAAGAAACTGATCAACTGCAGCTATTTTTAAGTCACCGGGGAAGTAATATACATGTAGAGGTGGAGTGGAAGTTGGTGTTATACCACCACTCAGCCAAGGGTAACCATTTCTACCAATTCTGTGGATTGGCACCTATCATACATCTCAGGTATATCTCCAAACACCTATTGACCACCTTTGTCTACCCATCTGTTTATGGGTGATGGGCAGTGGATCACAGCAATTATACTCCTTGCAACTTGAATAACTTTTCCTAAAATAAGCTAGTGAAGATTGGATCTCTATCACTAACTATGGAATAAAGGGTACTATGAAGCTTAAAAACATTTGCAAGGAATAGCTGAGCTACTATTGCAGCAGAATAAGGGTGACTCAAAGCAATAAAATGTGCATATTTGCTCAATCTGTCTACCACCACTATAATGACATGTTTTCCTTAAGATTTTGGAAGACCCTCTATAAAATCCATGCTGAGATCAATCCATATGCCTTCAAGTATAGTCAGAGGTTGTAAGAGCCCTGGAATACTCACGTTTTCAGGCTTGCAAGTTTGATAGGTAGTACAATTCCTAATATAGTTCCAAACATCATTTTCCAACCCTTTCCAATAGAAAAGCTACTTGAGTCTCTTAGTAGTAGCTTGCATACCAGAATGCCCTCCCACAGTAGAGTCATGGATAAGTTATAACAACATGTTTTTTAAGGGTGGATCATTCCGTATTACCAATTTGCCTTTCCTTCATAATAACCCATCTATTAGAGAATAAGGACTGTGTTACAATTGCCCTTGCTGCAATACTTCCATAATAGCTCGAATATTAAGGTCTCTTTGCCAACTTTTCTCAATCTCAGGAAGCAAGGTGCTAACTAGAAATGAGAGTGTAAGAGCAGACAGTGCTGGTCTGGCAGTCTACTAAGCACATCAGCTGCCATATTTTCTTTCCCTTTCTTATAAGATATCTCAAAGTCATACCCAAACAATTTGGCTAGGTATTTCTGCTAGTGAGTGGTAGTAAGTCTCTGCTCCAACAAGAACTTTAAGCTGTGATGATCAATTTTGATCATGAAATGCCTATGGGCCAATTAATGATACCACTTCTTAACAGTATTGACAACAGCAAGCAATTCCTTCTTATACACAGAGAGAGAGTGATGTTTTAGAGCCAAGGCCTTACTAATGTATGTGACGGGATGTGATTCCTATATTAGCACTGCTCCAATGCAATAGTCACAAGCATCTATTTCACCACAAACATCTTATTAGTGAGGGCAGGGCCAGGACAAGAGTTGTAATCAAGGCCTCCTTCAGAGTAGTAAAAGCCCTATCAACTGTTAGGGTCCAGTGAAAATTGTCCTTCTATAGCAATTCAATCAAGGGTTTGCTCTTGACCCCATAACCTTGAATGAATCTTCTGTAATACCCAGACAACCCCAAAAATCCCCTAAGCTACTTCAAATTTTTTGGCACAGGCCACGCAGCTACAGCTGTAACCTTCTTAGGATCAATAGAAAACCAATCGTTGCTAATTATATGGCCTAAATATTCAACTGAAGGTTCTTCAAACAAGCACTTGCTCATCTTAGCAAACTGATGTTCATGTACCTTTTAGAACACTAACCCGAAATGCTCTAAGTGGGTGGGCATGTCATTGCTATAAATGAGTATGTCATCAAAAAACACCGAGATAAACTTCCTCAAGTAAGGCCTAAAAATTTCATTCATTAAGCTCTGAAATGTGGAAGGAGCATTAGTAAGCCCAAAGGGCATCACTACAAATTCATAGTGTCCATCATAGGACCTAAAAGCTGTCTTATGGATGTCAACAGGGTACATTCTAATTTGATGGTATCTGGACCTAAGATCAATCTTAGTGAACATAATAGATCCATGTAATTCATCTAGCAGCTCCTCAATGACAGGGATTGGATATCTATCTTTGATAGTTTGCTTATTCAATTCTCTATAATCTATATAGATCCTCTAGCTATTATCTTTTTTTTTTTTCACTAACACAATAGGGGAGGAGAAATGGCTCATATTAGGTTGAATGATGTCATTCCTAAGCAACTCCTTAATCATGTTTTCAATTACTATTTTCTAGACAATTGAGTGTTTGTAAGGCCTCATATTCACAGGTTTAGAATCATCTACAAGTGGAATTCTATGGTCATACATTCTATATGAGGGCAGAGATTTTGGCTTCTCAAATAAAAAACCAAATTATGTCAACAATTTAGTTAGTTCGGGATGTTGTACCCTGGCAGGGGGGTTCTCATATGGTGGAAGAGATTCACTTTTCATCATTTGAATAACATAAACTAATGATAGGTGGTGCTGTAACAACTTGGTCATAGTGTTCTCTCTCACCATCTTGATGGAAGTGGATTTGACTCCTTGCAAATGATAGTTATTGCCATTAAAAGAAAATGACATGCTAAGCTACTTGAAATTCTAGACAATATCACCCCAAATTAGACAACCATTGTACACCTAGCACTATTTCACAACCATTCAATGGCATAACCAAGAAGTCTGCCTCAAAGGTTTGACCCTGCATTTCCCATGTAAATTTCTTACAAATATGAGTGCAGCCTATTTTCTATCCATTAGCAATTGTGATATTCACAGGTTCAATGAGTTACAACTTACATCCTAATCCTTGTGCTAAATTAGTATCAAGGAAATTATGTGTGCTACTTGAATCAATCAGCAAATGTAGTGGCCTTTTCTTATATTGGCCCACCACTCTCATGGTTTGATATGCCTTCTCAATAAAGCCATCCATAACATGCAGCAATAAAGAAGGTGTAATCTCATTATGATCTTTCCCACTACTCTAAGAAAAGGACTCTTCAGTGGTATCCACCTCCTCTTTAGGATCATCTTATATGATGACTATATGGAGTTGCTTCCTCTTTCACTTATGCCCTAGCACAAACTTCTCATCACACCAAAAGCACAGGTTCTTAGCTTTTTTTATCATTTAATTTTTCGTTAGTTAACCTCCTGGTTCTAGGGAAGGTTGGCTTATTATTATTAACTTGAGTTATAGGAATGTATTTGGTATAAGGAGCTTGTGAATGTTGTTTGGTTGGGTTAGGTAGTAAGGGTGGTTACGAGGTTGAGGTGGCTATTTTATAAGGATAAGAATTGTTTTAGTTTGAACGGTTATTGGTAGAAACAAGGAAGGATCAATTATAGAAAATTTTTGGTGATTTAGTAGTTATGAGGTATGAATCTTGCATTTTGGCCAAAGCATAAGTCTGTTGCAAGGACTAAGGGGCAAACATCTTCACAGGAATTCTCAATTCATTCCTAAGTCCACCCAAAAAACAGCTCAAAGAATAATCCTCAGTCAATGTTACCTTGTGAGATAGACTGTCAAATTCCTTAAGGTACTCCTAAAGAGAGCCAGTCTGGATCAACACTTTGAGATCAACCATTGGGTCCTTGTAAATCTTCTCCCCAAATCGGCCTTGTAATGCTTCAACATACTCCTCCCAAGGTGCCTCAATAGTTGTGCCTCTGTTTTTGATATATGATTGATGCCATTGTAGGGCTCTTCCCTCCGTGTGGATTGCAGCCAACTTAACCTTAGCATTATAAGGGGTGTAATCTATTTGGAAGAAGCAATCACAGTTGAATAGCCATCCTTCCAAGTCATTGCCATCAAACCGAGGAAATTCTATTTGGTAAAGCAAGTAGCCATCTAATAGGAGTTACCAACATTGACCTGATGAGCTAGAGGAGTTTGATGGGTGAGGTCAATATAAGGAGAAGCAGGTGGACAAGGGGAATTATCAGTGGCAAGAGGACGAGGTGGGTTATCATTGATGGGTGGATTTTATGAAGAAGCGGGTTATTGGTTTTGTTATGGAGAGTTCATGGAGGAGAAAAGGTTTTTGATCTCGCTTACTATTCCAACCATACCATTAAAGAGTTGTTCCTGCTTCTGATATAGCTACTCTTGCTTTTGTTGAGACTCTTACAACATGTTATTCACCATATTACGAATCGATTCCTCCATCTTTTTCATATCCTAGGAACGGATATTATCTGAGACAGCCATTAAGGGCGATCAAAATTTGGATCTGGCAGAAAAGCTGAGGATTGTCGACTCTGATACCAAATGATTCAACCAAAAGTTGAATTAGAGCATCGCAGGAGAAAAAAGCTAAGATGAGAGAGAAATTCTAGTTCATTGAATTCAGAGCATGAGGTCTCTTTCTTGTGGGAAGGCTAATATAACTGTTAGGATGATAGCTGACTAACAAGAAATATCAAATAACAAACGGTCAAAAATAAATTGCAGATATAAACAACACCGCATAAAGGCAGTATCATACGACATCGTTCTAATAATATGGAATTAAAGAATTTAACTCATAACAGAATTATCCGAGGGGATCGACTTATTAGGGTTGGAAAGTGATTGAGAATATGAAATCTCAATACCATCAAGCAAGCCAAAGCAAGAATCCAAACCATTAAGATCTACAACTCGATCACCAGATAAAATAAAAGTAACCTAATGACTATCTTCAGTTGTAGAAAAATTATGGACGATCGGAGTGGAAGAGACACAAGTCTTTCTCGATTTTTTCTACCCATTTGGTAGACAGCATATGATAGCCAGTGAGGCTAATCTTGCACCGAGAGAAAAATCTAGAAAGACACTCTAATTAAAAAGATTCAATGTACACTAAAAATCAAAATTTTCATTTTAATAAAACTAATAATATACTAAAAATTTATTCACCAAAACAAATAATATACTAAAATTAATAGCATGCTTTGTTTTATATTTGTTCTAAAAAAATATATTTTTTTTCAAATTAGTTTTATATTGGTTAATTTTTTAATTACTATTTTTTCATTGACGTGTCTTTCACATAATTATTAGATATTAGACTCACCATTAATCACTTAAATATTTTACAGTTATTTTGCTTGTTTCCATATTCTCAATCATCTACATGTGATATACATAATTTTTAATAATTTGACTAATCATTATTAAATAAATAATAATAATAATAATAATTATGTCCAACAAATTAATTTTATTTACTTTTGATTATCATGTAATTAAGTCTCATTTAATCTAGATACTAATGGTTATTAATTATATTTGATTCTTATTTTTTATAAAAAGTAAATTATATTATACTATGCATGAAAATTTTAAAAACTTAATTTGTTGTATATATGATTAAAATAAATTAATTATTGAACTATATAAAAATTATTAAAAAATTATAACTTCTCTAATAACTTATAAGTATTATACTCAGTATTTTAAAATTGATATTATACATTACGTATATGTTTATAATTTAGTTTAGATTCACCATATTATAAATTCAATATATTAGCGAAAACTATTATTATTATACTTTGAATGATAATATACTATCATTATTTTTTTCTATTGTGCATTCATAATATTTTTTTATTAAATTATTTTTTCTTTCTTTTTAATATTAGATATCTGAATTTTTTATATATAAAACATATCCTAATAGAATTTGACTTCTTATTAATGAATTATTCATATTATTCACTAATAAATTAAATTATTAAATGAAACAATTAACCTAATTAATTAATATAATCATGTTGCCCTTTTTGTAAATTTGAAGTTTAACTTCTAATTAATAAATTATTAATATTGTTCATTAATAAATTAAATTATTAAGTAACAAAATTAACTCAATTAACTATTAGAATTATATTGATTTTTTGATAAATTTGTCTATTCTGCCTATTTTCACTTTTATATATAGTATAATAATATGATATGATAATTTGAAACTACATAACTATACTTTTTGAAGAATATAATTAATTTTTTTTAATTTTTAATGTGTCTTTATTTAGTATGACTTATTATTAATAAATATTAACTATTATTAATGTATTTTTTAGCTAATATAACGTATATTGAGCAAATGTAAATATATTTATTGAAACTTTAACTTGTGAAAAAAAATAAAATAAGCATATTTTTTAAATGTATCAGGGAATAAAAATTGTATTTATAAAATAAAAACTATATTTAACTTGAAATTAAATTCATCTTTAACTAATTTATATATAAACTTACAAAATTATAGTTATTTAGTCCTAATAGAATTTAACTTCTAATGAATTATTAATATTATTCATTAATAAATTAAATTATTAAATAATAAAATTAATCCAATTAATTAATATAATTATATTAGTTTTTTGGTAAAAAAATTATCAATCCCCTCTATTCGTATTTTTATATATAACTAGTTTTTCATCAATGTGTCTTGCATATGATTATTAGATATTTGAATCACTATTTGGTTTTTATATAATTTTTTATTGTTTTATTACTTTATTTCGTCTTATTTAGAATGTTAATTAACTAATTAATGTTTGCGTTAAATATAGAGTTATAATGTCACAACAATGTTAATAAACTAACTCTAGTTCAATATTAATATAACTTTTATTTACTAATAAAGTCATAATGTCACTAATATTTGGGATAAGAACCTATATTTATCTCAAATATTAAAAGTCATATATATAAAATAAAGATAGTCATTTCAATATTAATAGTGCATTGCATGTGATTAGGGGTATCAAAATGAGTAATGACACGTGAACCCGATACGCGAAACACGTAAAATTAGTAGGTTAGTATTGAGCTTATACGGATTTGTGTCATAAATGGGTCGACTTGTTTATAACATGACTTAAATCGTATCGTATCATGGGTTGACACGCAAATTCGTTACAGTCCGTTTAATTTTTTCGTATTGTGTCGTGTCAACCCGACCTAATTCGTTTACAATATGTGTAAATTTATTGAAATATCAAGAGTAATAGTTCCATTTTACAAAAAATAATATATAAATATCATTTTCGTGTTGTGTCAGTCGTATTATTTCGTGTTAAATTACCCAAAAAGATATAATTATGTCGTGTCATCTCAAATGACCTAAAAAATATAATTGTGTTGTGTCGTGTCGTGTCGTGCCGTGTCAAATGACCCAAAAAAATCGTATTCGTGTCGGATTTTATGACCCAAATACGATCCGAAAGTTAAACATGTTAAACGTGTCGTGTTCGTGTGACCCGTTTAATTTTCGTATCGTATTCGTATCAACCTGTTTAATAAATGGGTCGTGTTCGTATTGACCATAATCGTGTCACCCGAGTGGGTCGACATGACATAACACGAATATGGCACACCAACCCGTTTTGACACCCCTATATAGAATTATTAAATATTGGACTCGTATTATAATTTATATGAATATTACTAATTTGTTTATTATTAAGAGTCATATATAAAATAGAAGTAATAAGAATTTTGCAATCATTTTGTCTATCCTCCCAAATTACTAATTTATTCATTATTAAAAGTCATATATAACATAGATGTAGTACGTACTTTACGGTCATTTTATCTATTCCTTTATTTTCAATCATCCACATGAGATGCACGTGATTTTTAATAATTGGACTCATCATTATTAAATAAATAATAATAATAATAATAATAACATTGTCTAGCAAATTAATTTTAGTTACTTTTAACTATTATGTAATTAAGTCACATTTAATTTAAATACTAATAGTTGTTAATTATATTTGATTTTTGGATGAGTTTTACTCATGTTATTCCAATTATATAACTCGTAACAACTCAGTACTTGAAATATTATTTGTAATACAAAAGTATTCAAATTATATAAATCATAACAACTCAGTATTTCAAAAACTATTTGTAATACAAAAGTACTTATAGTTTTATTTTGTAACACAAAAGTACTTTTAGTTTTATTTTGTAACACAAAAGTAGCTTGTGTAATACCCTCAACTTTTCCATATGCATTATAACACGCATTATATTTGGACATATTCAATTTATATATGTTATTCACATGAAACATATGCATACATAGAGATTTTAGCTAGACGTGTTCACGAGATAGATTTGACACGGGTCGGTTTATCACATTAGGAGCAAGTCGTGCATGTCTAATTATAATTTGAATAAGGACAAAAGATATTGAAAATGAAATTAAATAAATGATTAAATTTGAAATAAAGGAAATTTGACATAATTAAATTAAAATAGACAATTTGACTAGATAATATTTTGGCACTAGGTACATGAAAATATGTAGAGAAAATAATAATAATAATTAATTTTTTTATTATTATTTATTTAAATATCAGAAAAAAAAGAAGTTGAGTCGGCAACTTTGAAATAAAAGGTTGTTTTGGCATTTTTGTCAACCATCAACCCTTCTTCTTTTCCTCTCCATTTTTCTTCCCAATTTCTTCCTCAAGCTCAGCCAAATTGGTCTTTTGATCAGTAAGTATTCCATCCCTTGTATTGATAATGATTTTATGTTGATTGGTTTTGAATTATGGGATGCCAAACAAGCTTATAATCATCTTTCTGGTCAGTATATTCTGTTTTGATGGCGGAAATTTAGGGTCCCGGTTTCTTCATGTTAAAGGCTGATTCTGAAGAAGCATAAAACACCAAACTTGTAGCTTTAGGTCTTAGGTTTAAGTTTATATAAATGGTTTTTCATGATTTGGTGTCTGTGGAAAGATATGGGCATCGGACTGGAACTGGTTCCATTGAGGAACCTAACTGAATCACTTTCTATTTTGATTCTGTTTCTATATGAAAGAGTCGGTATTTGAGGAAGCTCAAAACATAAAAGTTGTAGATATATGTGTTATCTAGTTGTACAAAAATTTCAGGACCAGATGATAGGTGGATATTGAGTTATGGGCAAGAGAGTCATTCTTGTTCTACATTTGAACTGACTGCTTAGTGTCCTGGGCAGATCCAGTCAGTTGTTTGACAATTTTAAGCTCCTTATAGACATAATATGTAAATAGTCAAAACATAAAACTTATAGATACTGGTCTTAGCTAAATTTTGGTACAAATTTTACCTCAATATGTTATGTATGTTGTGAGTTATAGCTTTTACAAGTCAGACTGGTCCGGACGTCAGCTTTGTTTCTGACCAGTCAAAATTACCGTATCATATGAGGACTTTAGAGGCAGAATGGATGAAAGTTGTTAACATAAAAAATGTTCCATTTTAACATATCTATGTTCTACAAATTTTCATACAAATATGACTTACGCATTGTAAGATATGAAGAAGCAAAATTGGTATCCCAAAACTGCCTAAGGTCAAAAATAGGGCAGAGAACATAACATATTTATAAATTGCATAAAATATTCCACAATGGTCCAATTGTCATGAAATTTAGATAAATAGTAGCCCTACATGTTAGCTTTAATTAGAAATAAGAATCATACAAATTGGACTAGTATAGAAAAAGTTATAAGCTAATGAACACATGAAAGTCATACTGTCATTATACCAAATCCTAGTTAGTGGTCCTTAAAATGCATACTTCAATTTATTTAAGTTTCACTAAGTTTATTTAGCTACCAATTGACCAAGTATATATATTCAATTAGGTTCACAGCATATTGGAAAGTCTCAAAGAAGTGAAAGATAGTAAGTTAGAGGCTTAGTAGTAAAAGGAAATGTGAGTTTAATTATCAAATGAATTCTTTAGTACGTATTACGTGTAATGTGATTATTACATGCTACGTGTCATGTGACTTGATTTGCTTTATTTGAATTACATGATTGCTATGACATGACCAATGAGACTATATTGGATGTAAAGTACATGTTTAGATTACATGTATACGATTTCTTTGTATAAGGCAAAGGTTGACTGAAATATATAATGATTGTTGCAAATACATATGTATATAGACTTAAAAGGCGTTGTGACTAGCTAAATAGTATTGAAAAGCAAAAGAAGAGGCCTATGGCCCAAACAAATGTTCAAAAGCAAAAGAAAAGGTATATGGCTTAACATATGTGCAAATGTTACAAATGATCAAGTTAGCTAGCAAATGCAAATGTTCACATGGAAACCCGGGACTGTGTCTGTTTAGCCTGGTCACAACAATAAGAAAATGACATAAGCATAAGCAAATGAAATGTTTATATGAATTAATATTATTTATATTTATATGATATTAATAAATAGAATAACATGTAAAATGTGTATGAATGAAAATTATTACTTGTAATTGCGATTGGCTTGGTACTTTAGAAAGCTTTTGATAATTATTCTCATTGAGTTGCAACTTATCAAATTACATCATCTTTCAGGCAAAAAAGAGTAATTAGCTTATTTTGGAAGTGCATACCATATAGAAGACATGAATCACAGGTTATCAGCCAAGATTCACCAATATCTCTCCTTGCATTGCACATATGCATAGGGACATGTCTTTTATATTTTGGACTGTATGTCTGTACATGTATAATATAGTGAATACGCAGTGATGTGATATATATATATATATATATAGTCAAGCTGTTATGTTTTGCGGAATTGCTAAATACTACAAAGTGAAATATTATATAATTTAAAAAAAAATTTATCTCTCATTATAAACAGGACTATGTCTTATTCTCTACAATACATGATAATATAATATAAGCATAAGTGATAGTCACATGTATAAGGTGTTACAGCTCGACTTTTATTTTATAACTAAATAATACTTCTATCTTTAACTGTTAGTTTCTCTATCTTTAACTGTTAATTTCTCTAATATAAGTGTAATATGAAATATCCACATCAGATAAATTTTAATAAAAATAAAATTAGCTATAATATTTACCACTATTTTTATTTTTATTAAAATTTATTTGGATATTTTATGTCATACTTTTGTTAGAGAGACTAATAGGGTATTTGGAAGTGCTGTTAAGTGTTCAAAAATTAGATTTTGAATTTTTTGATTTAATTGGCTAATTTTTTTAATTTTTTATGAATTATTTTTTTTCAAATCTGTTTCTGGAAAAAATATCTATATCTACCAAAAATAGTTTTTAAAACTAAAAAAAAGTTAAAATACAAATTTTTTTTCCAAAAATCGTTTTTTCCAAACACAAAACTTAACAAACTCTACTAGCTGAAAACAGACGTACTATTTAGTTATAAAATAAAAGTTTAGATACTTTTGTGGTATAAATAATATTTGAGGTACTGAGTTGTTACAATTTACATAATTGAAGTAACTTTGTATTACAAATAATTTTTAGAATACTGAATTGTTACAATTTACATAATTGAGATACCGTTTGTGAAGTTCTCCCTTTGATTCTTATATCTTTTATATAAAAGTAAATTTTGTTATATCATGCACTTAAATTTTAAAAACTTAACTCGTTATGTATATATCAAAATAAATTAATTATTGAACTATATAAAAATTATTAAAAAATTATAATTTTTCAAATAACTTATAAGTATTTTACTCAGTATTTTGAAATTCATGTATACATTGCATGCATGATTGTAATTTAGTTTAAACTTATCATTATATAAATTCAATATGTCAGTGAAAACTATTATTATTGTATTTTGAATGGCAATATGTTATCTTTATTTTTTTTACTATGTCTTCCTAATATTTTTTTTATTAAATTATTTGCCAATAATATTTGGAATTGGGACACATGTCTTTTCTCAAATTTAACTCAAAATTAATAATTTATCTATTATTAAGAGTCATATACAAAATAGAGATAGTAAATATTTTACAGTCATAACTCAAAAGAATAAACTGTAAAATTTTAATAAAAGTGAAATACCTTAATTTTATTAAGAATCCATGATGGATATATATACAATTATAATATACGAAGTTTCGACCTTAATTTTATTAAGAATCCATGATGAGTATATATACAATTAAAATATACGAATTATATTTGGAGAGCAATACATATAATTTAGCAATATAACTCTATTTAGAATTTGAGAAATTCTTAATATTTTTTATTAAATTAATTTTATCTTTCTTTTTAATATTAATTATATGATTTTTTAATATATAAAATATAGTTATTTAGTCATGATAGGATTAGTTTTTTAATTAATAAATTATTAATATTATTCACTAATAAATTTATTATTAAATGATAAAATTAATTCAATTAATTAATACAATTAGATCGATTTTTTTGGTCATTTTGATATTAGTTTTATTGTTTGTTCATTTTTTATTTTTTGCGTGGAGAAACAAGGAAAAACAAAACAACCAACCCATTTTGAAATTGAAGCATACACAATAGACCCTTGAATAGCATCAATTTTCTCAAGAGAAAAATAAAAAGAATTGACCCTTGAATAGCATCAATTTTCTCAAGAGAAAATTAAAAAGAATTGAAAGCAGTCAGGTAATAAAAACTAATTAGGAAAAATTTACTTGTGAAGATAGAAATTGAGAATTGCACATATACATATTCATCAAAAGATCTTCTAGAGTAAATTTGAAGGGGCAATCCACGAAGCTCACCATCTCTCTTATCCTATTATGCATATTCGTCGTATTAACCAAGTTTACGAATGAATTCGAAAATCGGAGGAAAGGAAATGGAAGAAACGTATTCGTGCAGAAAGATTAAATAAAATATAGTTATTTAGTTGTAATAAAATTGAATTTATAATTTAATGAATTATGATAATATTTATTAATAAATTAAATTATTAAATGATAAAATTAATCCAATTAATTAATACAATTATGTTGGATTTTCGGTAAATATATTTGTCTCTCATATTTCTATTTTTATATATACTAGTTTTTTATTTACTTACTTTGCACGTAACTATTAGATATTGAATTCATCATTAATTAAGTAAATTAATTTTAATTAATTTTAATTATCATGTAATTAAGTCTCATTTAATTTAAATACTAATGATTGTTCATTATATTTTATTCTTATATTTTATATAAAAATAAATTATATTATACTATGCATATATATTTTAAAAACTTAACTCGTTAGGTGCATAATTAAAATAAATTAATTATTGAACTATATAAAAATTATTAGGAAATTATAATTTTTCAAATAACTTTTAACAATTGAACTCAGTATTTTGAAATTCGTATTATACATTGTTGTAATTTAGTTTAAACTTACTATTATATAAATTTAATATGTCAATGAAAATCATTATTGTTGTACTTTGAATGATAATATGCTATCATTTTAGAGAAAAATTTATAATCCTAAGAAAACATAGATTATAATGCATGTAATATGATTGAATTCTATATAATTTTTATTTTTAAATTTTTACAATTATTTTCCTTTCCAATCCTAAATAAAATTTTTATTAGGATTCTAATTCGTATATACTAATTAGATAAAATTAAACCAATTCTAATCCTAATCATTAAAAAAAAAGGAAAAATATTGAAATTGAGATATTAAGTATTTTATAACCATTTGTCTATACTCTTAAATTATTAATTTGTCCATTATTAAGAGTTATATAGAAAATAAATATAGTAAATACTTTACGACTATTTTACTTATATCCTTATTTTCAATTATCCATGTGAGATGCAAATAATTTTTAATAATTGGACTGATCATTATTAGATAAATAATAATAATCATCATCATCTTGTTGAACAATTTAATTTTAGTTGCTTTTAATTATCATGTAATTAAATTTTATTTAATTTAAATACTAATAGTTCATTATATTTTATTCTTAAATTTTATATAAAAGTAAATTATATTATATTATAGTTAAAAGTGTTTGAGGGAATATTACTATTTTATAGAATATGTCTATCTAACAAAATACAAGGAAAAAAATTAAAAACAAAAAATTAAAGTTTTACAATTCGAATTATATATGTTATCTAGTAAAAGTTCGAAAATGAGTTTTGAATTTAGACTGATTAGTGCTAAATTTTTTTTTTTTAAATAAAACCTTTGAAAAATTGTCTAAACAACTGATTGATAGTTAATCGATTAATCCAATCACTATAAAAATTCATTGAAACTCTCTTTAACTCATCAAATTAATCTCATACTGGTTCAATTACTCATCTATTCTTTTCTTTTTAATATTAGTTATTTAAGTCTTAATCGGATTGGACTCCTAATTGATGAATTATACTATTCACTAATAAATTAAATTATTAAATAACAAAACTAATATAATTAACTAATATAATCAGATTAATTTTTTTATAACTTTGCCCGTCTCTCATTATGATTATAATTTGAGTTTTCAAATTAAATTTGAATGCTTATTATGTGAAATTACTAAAGTCTATTTATTTAAAATTTTAAAGGAAAACATATTTTTATTTTCTATCGCTATTAATTTACTCTTCTCTTCCCTAATTCAATCCAATCAATAGGTTATTATTGGTTTTTTATTATTTTATAATTAATGAATTATTAATATTATTTATAAATAATTATTCATTAATATAGTACTTTGGAACTTAATTTTGTATTTATATATATAAAAAAACAATTGGATATCAATAGAATTATTTTCTAAAAATGTTAAATTATTTTTTATTTTTTTTAATATTAGTTATTTACTTTATATATATAATATATTTACCTAATTCTAATAAAATTATATTTATAATTAACAAATTATTAATACTATTTATAAATAAATTATTAAATAATAAAATTAATCTAATTAATTAATGTAATCATATTAATTTTTTAGTAAATTTATCAGTATTTCTATTTTTATTTTTTTATATATAGTATTATATTAGGATATTATATTTCCATTCAACTAATAATATTTTCAATTAATATAAAATTATATTAGAAGTAGTAATAATTTATGGTTAATTTTTCTACTAAAAGGAGGCAATCTCACCAAATCTTTTACGCTATGGCCCTCGTTTGACTAATTTCCAATTAACAAAACTAGCTAGTTCTTCTACCATTCACAAGATATCATATTAATCTGAGAACAGATTAACAATAATAGAGAAGACATAGCGATTATCGTTCCGGAAAATAAGCTAAATTTTAATTTTAGTTTTGATTTTAATCAGAAGCAGAGGCCGTCCTTTCAGCTTGAGAATCAATGTCGCTCTTGAATCAACTCTTCAACAGGGGCGTTTTTGGTTCTAAATGGTATCATCATTTCTCTCTTCTTACCTCTGTTTCCCGTTATCCTTTTTTCTTTTCCTTCTTGATTTCTTCCTAATTCGCTGAATTTTTGTTATTGATTCGACTATGAGCTGCGATTTTTCTTTGCCTTTCTTTTCACCGATCTATGTTATTGTTAATCAACTTATAGTACGCTGCTTTATACTCCAACATATTTGTTCTTGATGTTGAATAAAAGTCTTTTTCTTTACGAGCAATTAGATTTTGGTTCCTACCGGCTCAAAATTTCGTCCAAGAATCAGATTCACAAGCATAACTTTTGTAAATAATTTGGTTTTAATTTACATCAAATGAATAATTTTTTGTATTCTAATGTGAAATTGTGGATGCTCTAATCGATTTATTAGTTTCAGGTTCTTTGGAATTCAATAAATGCATTATGGGTTTTCTATTGCTTCTTGTATAGATACTGAATTTAGCTTTGTTAATTGGCTTTTGCAGTAAAACATGCTTAACATTAGCAATCTCACGCATAAAATTATTGCAAAATAAAAGAGATTTGCAGCTCAAACATATGCGCAAGGAAATAGCACAATTTTTGCAGGTTGGCCAAGAAGCAATAGCTCGAATTCGGGTACTTTTCCAGTTTGATTATTGCTGGTGAACTGCTTAAGCGGGATATTTTGTTTCATGTGCTGTTATTTAAATCTTTTTCTTCCTTTGTGCCACTTTTTCTTCATTTGTAGGTTGAGCATGTGATACGAGAACAAAATATTTGGGCTGCTTATGAGATATTGGAGCTGTTCTGTGAGTTTGTTCTTGCACGTGTTCCGATTCTTGAAAGTCAGAAGTAAGTTTTTGTCCTTTCTTGATAAAAGATGAAGTAAGAGTTTAATTTTCATAGTTATGTTGTACAGCACTGTAGTTTAGTATTCTTACAGTTTTCAATAAATTTTAAGTGGAAAATGCTGCTTCTCTCAGTCTACATACAGGTATTTTTCTATTGGTTTGTTATTGGTTGATTGCACCTGTTGTTTTATCAGAACTTAAGGGTAGTATATATTTAACTAAATTCTTAATTATGCAAACCTCCCTGTAGTTTTAGAGAACTTAAAACTGTCATTTTACCAGATATTGGTACAAAGCTTACAATCATTCTGAGTTTTAACAGTGATGAAGTTAATGTACAGGCAGAGCGAAATTTGTCCTTAAACTTCATAAAACCAAATTTACAAGCCTCATCTCCTCTTGCTGCTCCAGAAACCATCTTTCATTGCTCATTTGTTCTCAATTTACAGGATAATGTGGTGAAGCCTAGAGTTGATTTTATCTGATTTTGTGATGGATGCTTTCTACCTCTATAATTTACATAAAGCAAGAACAAGTTATAATTAACAAGTTTAATTGAACTTCATTCTCCTATGGAGCATCCATGCTTTGAACAAATTCTATGGCTGAAAGTTGTGGAGAGATGTCATTCTTCGACTGCTTTACAAATGGCTGAATTATAGACATAGATATAGGGTTGGAACTGGTTGAATACCCTTTTTAACTAATTTACTAAGTATATTAAAGGTTCTTGACTAAACAGTCTTTTTATACTTTTAGGCTCTGTCCTATTGGAAATATTTATTTGCTAGTGATGGCATGAACTTCTTGAATGCCCCTTTAGTTCACAGTGGTTGATGTAGCTGTATAGCCTCTCTTTTCCCTCTTTTTTTATTTTTGTTCAAGAAGAAAAGAGGTTAAAATCCCTAAACATTTGCCTTATGCCTACTGGAAGGTATCTGATTGCCGGACTATTTTAACTGGGAATTCTCTTCTCCGTTTGAGTCTTATCTCAAAATTTTAGAAGTCAGTGTATTTTTGTTCATTATCTTTTGTGTTTTGAGTTTGTTATGAATCTCACATTTTAAATTTTTCATGGGATCTGAATTTTTGTTATGGACCAGTAGCAATTAGCCTATATTGGTTAATTTTATATATAATCTTTGAATTTATTTGAAACTATAATTTTGGAACTCTCATAATGGTGCAATCTTTGGAGCCTATGAAGACTATGGTGTAATTATAAACCCAAATGTAACAGTAGCAGGACCTTAGGTATGCCTCTTAAGCGAAAGCAAAATCAAATATATTGTTACCATTTCTTCAAACTTTCATATGACCCACAGTCTCCAGAACATTTTAATAGGAAATAGCAAACTCAAAGATTAAAATGGCAGAAATCAGAGGCACAATATTAAGGAAATAGCTTTCTATTCACTGATTAGCAACAGACAATTTCCAACAGTAGTCAGGAAGATGAACAATGGACAAACTTAAGAAGAAAAACAAGAAAGATAAGGAACAAAGACAAAGGAACTTCTATGCAATAATTGCACAGCCCAGGGAATCTCCCTAATCTCTTGCCCAACAAAGAGACTGAAATCTAGAGACCAAAAGGACATAATAACCCTTCTTCCTCCTATCCTAAACCCTAAAATCACATTCTAGAATTTTCATAACCTCTTAGTAGTTCTCTATTACTTCTCTCCCCTGTGAAAACAGTCTTGTTCTAAGACTGGAATTTGGAAAAGAGCCATCAGTTTAGCAAAAGTTATCTTTCATGTGACTAGCTTCTCCCCTAGCACTCTTGCCTCCACCTCTGTTTCGAAAATCAGAAGCAAAACCCCCTGAAGATCTCTCAGCGACGCCGCCCTCTCTGTCTCCGCTGCTAAGGCTTCTTCCTCCATGAACACCCCTAACCCGATCCCTTCTCATCTCGGTTATTTCCTCCTCTCCGAAGAGTCTCTCCTTCAAGTCCTCCTTGAGATCGAACAAAACTTGAAGTGTTGGGTCCAATGGATGATACAACTGGTAGCACTTGAAATACAGATCTTGCCTCCAGAATTCCTCCAAATCAACTTGGGTAAGGTGGTGGACTTGTTGGTGATGCGGGCAAGTGAGTGAGTCTAGGAGTTCGTAGAGAGAAGTGGTTTCATGATTCTCTAAAGTTATGAAAGGAGGGCATTTGAGCAGGGATATCGGAGAGGAAAAGGAAGATGTGAGTGGGTGTTGGGCTGAGATTCCTGGGCTTGAGTGATAGTACCGGGCCGAAGCAACGCGAATGAGTTAATTGGATTGGATGTTGAGCCCAAGCCCGAAATCTTACCAGAAATTGTGGCCCATACGTGGTTCTCCTTCCTTCTCTGATTCACTTCTGCATCTAGCGCTCTGCCCAACTCGTCCATCCTGCCCTAGAGCTTCCTTTATAATAGAAGTTGTGTTGATAGTTCCACTTTGGCTACTCTTCTTCTGTTCTAATTCTTCCTTTATTTGCGACTCCTCCACAAATTTGATAATGGCTTGAAGCTTGGGAGAGTAGTCTTCCTTGTGCAAGAACTGTTTCTCTACCCGTTTCAGTAATTCCACCATCAACGCTTGGAATTTGTTTTGGATCTGCTAGAAGGTTGTTAGCTATTGGTTTAATGCTGTCAGTCGAGTGGAGATGATTTGAAACTGTGATTCATGAACGTCCAATCTAGCTTGAGTTGTTGCCATGGCAGGTCGGACCAATAATAGGAAATAGCATACTCAAATATTAAAATGGTAGAAATCAGAGGCATAATATTAAGGAAATAGCTTCCTATTCACTGATTAGCAAAGATAATTTCCAACAGTAGTCACAAAGATGAACAATGGACAAACTTAAGAAGAAAAACTAGAAAGATGAGTGAAAGATAAGGAACAAAGACAAAAGAACCTTTGTGCAACAATTGCATAGCCTAGGAAATCTCCCTAATCTCTTGCCTAGCAAAGAGACCCACAATACAACCAAAATATTCCACACCTCTATCTGCCCTTACTCCCCTCTCTTTTATAACCGAAATCTAGAGACTAAAAAGACATAATAACCCTTCTTCCTCCTATCCTAAACCCTAACAACATGTTCTAGAATATTCGCAACCTTGTAGCATTTATCTATCACATTTCTCTGAATGTCCTTATTGATTCTGCTATCAATTAGTGCTCAGAGAACCAGGTAATCTCAATTCATAGAACCATTGCCAGTACCAATTTTGCTCAAGTCTTGCATTACAAACAAATTTGTTGTTTTGATCTAGAGTACATTTATGACCATAATGGTCCACATAATTTCCTTCACATTTTGCCTTAAGATAAGCTTAAATAGTACTCATAACCCCTATAATTTTTTTTCATAGCCTCATGCATCGAGTTGAAGTTAATGTTGTCATCCAGTTCTTTATAGATTACTAACATGCAGATAATTCAGAATGGCGCTTCTAGTATATATTGGGCCTTTGGTTTTTTGAACAGCAGGCTATATGGTGTCATTATTGCCAGAATTTGGGAGATCTGCTAACATGTCACAATTTACTATATGTGGAGGTTAGATAAGATTTGCACCTTAACTAGTTGAGGGAATATGGCATGAATTTATTGAACCTTGGTTATGCATGCACATATTTATTTCGACTGAAGTCAAGAATGTGAAATATTTCTTAGCTACCAGCTATGAAGTATGAACACGGAAAAATAGGGGAGAGTCCGTGTGTCAGACACACGGGTACACAGACACGCATCGGATACGTGTCGGACATGCCACATGGTGTGTGGTTGACCGGATAAGAGATCAAAGGTTTTGGACACAACTTAGACATGGCTTGGCAATCTTTGTTCTCAATGGAGTACAGTTCAGATCAATGAAAACCTAACTTAAAATCAGAATTAATTAAGCATCTAAATGTCTTTTGGATGAAAAAAGTTGTCTTTTTTTGATTGAGTAGCAAGGTATACATAAAAAAGTTGTTGGCTAAAGGCAAAATATTTGTTAATGGTACAAGATTAGTCAAAAAGCAAACAGATCTATAAAAATTGCACGAGTAAATCAAGTTTTTTGAGATTGATGCAGCAAATATATGAAAAGACAATACTCACAAAATGGAATATAAATTCTTGTATTAGAAATTTAATATTGCACCAGCTGATTTGAGTGTAAGATTGTGAATATTTGGTTGAGTTGTTTTAGCCATATGTTAGGAAACAGGAGTGAAGTTAGTGCAATGGAAATAGTTGATCGTGAGGCTTTTGGAGGACTCCTAATACAAGTTCACATGCCAAGCAAAGGAGTGACAGCTATAACACTTGTTATAATGGCTGAATTTCCTAGTCATGGGCCTCATGGCATATCTCTCTGTAAGAGATCTGCTATATAAGGCTTATCCAGAATGTCAGGCTCTCATTTTCTAAGTTGGCTTGGACGATTTATGTTTTACTGAAAAGCATGTGATGGGCATGGTGACTGCATATAAAATTTGCTAGAAATAGTTTTATCATTGGCTCAATATGGAAATGCACCAATCTCCTTGACATCAAGCAAGAACAAATTGCTTTTCCAAGATACGTAGAATCATAGTCATTATTCCGATTTGCTAGATCCAAGTTACTGTCTGCATTTTGATCAGAGAGGGATAGTAAGTTAATCAGACCTTAGTATACATTGATGGTAGTGTTACTCAATTATGGGATCGTGAACCACAATCTTCATGAGATAACTTAGAGGCGGTGAGTGGCTATTTTCACATAGGCAACTGCTACTTCTAAGTAATAATGCCCTTAGTTCTAAGTGATGTACATGTGTGAAGAAGTTCGAATCTACAAACCATGATATGATGGGTTCATAAGTAGGTGCATGTACATGGTGCTTCAGTATTGTTTTTCAAACGTCTCATGATAATCATGTCATGGATATAATTATT
>CATIWF010128835.1:0-122208 GCA_949630135.1 Balakata baccata
TATTATATATATATATATATATATATATATATATATATATATATATATATATATATATATATATATATATATATATAATTAAGACTATAATTTTAGGATTTAGCTGATTAAATAATTCGTATTCATATATACTGATAGTTAATAAAATTATTAATTATTTATTTATTTGCAGTCATCATTTGATTATTGAGCTTTTCTTGTTTTTGGAAAATTCCTTCCAACACGCTACACACATATACTTATTCCATAGGCTTTTTTCCAGTCAACTATATGTTTGGTCAAACTCCGTTATTCTTCAGTTATGGCCTTGTTAATTATTGAATAATTTAATAACCTCTAATATTAAAAAAAAAAAAAATTCACGACTTAAGGGAAATATGCCCAACTGAAAACATATTCCTAGAAATTAGTAAAATTATAATTTTCAATTAAAATATTAAATATTTTTATTTAATTAACTTTCTTAATTATTAATTTTGAATTAATTTAGCCCTATTTATGAAATACATGAGTCAATTAAATAACTTTTTATTAGTTAATGTCTTATAAAACATGTAACGTGTATATATACTGAACGAAAATAAAATCATTATATTTTAATTGATAATTAAGAATCTTATTAAATAAATATGGAATTAAAAAATTTAATTGCACGAATTTATAAATTAAAAACCAAACTTATTCCCACTGTTTTCACTGACATGCATAATTCATTACTTCATAATTTTTAAGGGGAGTTCTATAGCTTTGATATTGAAAAAAGGGAAAAAAAACTTTTTAGGTGCGAATGAACTTCATGAAATTATTTTATTGCTATTTTATTAATTAAATTCAATAAATCATAACTTCAATTTAATTAAGATAACTTAATTAAGTGAGAAAATTAAAAGAAAAAGGTAATTTTTTTTTTCAATTTAAAATTTCTACACGTATTTAGTAGATAAATGTCATTTGTTAATTTGGACCGACCACTATCAAGGAATATATATATATACTATCGAGACCATATATATTCTAAATCAGGACTATGAGACTAATTATACTATTATTGGATAAGATCTCGAATGCGTCAAAATATTCTATCATAAATTATAAAATTTAAGATAATTACAAACTCGGGATTAAAAATTGATATGCACATTATGGGTATATATGTTAAGAGTTTTAGCAATATGATAAGATCATATATGGTAATGAATCTCATGATCCAATGAGATTTGTCGCGTCTTTCGTTGTAATAAGAGGAGAACACCTCAGCTTTGACGTCTAATTAGTCTTTTCAACGCTTGTTTTTTTCTGAGTAATATAATAATCTTTGTTCCGAAGTTAATGAGAATCATTAGTGACCCTAATCCTGGCTGCAAAACACCCTTCTGCCGGAACTTTCTTTCTCCTTTTATTTTTCATTCAAAGCTTTGAATTTCTTTCTTCATTAATGAAATTGAAGAGCATTTTTAGTTTTTTTTTTTTTTATGGATGGCTCTGCGTTGCTAATGCATCAAAGTTGTGGCAAAATTCTTACGTTCTCCATCTTTCTTATTTGGAATTGTTATCTAATAAAACAAATTGTAATTCATCTGTAAGATAAAAAGAATTCTTATGTATTAATACTATAAAACGACATCTTTACTTCTTCAATCCAAGGAGAAACGACAAAATTGCTGCCGAATGAATAACACACAAAAGCTATTGTCTTTCTTCGAGCTCTGTAACTGAAAGTGATGTCTTTGCTCCGATGGCAAGTAAGGCTGTTCATGCATATTAATTAACCAATTCATCCATCCAATCCAATACAATCTATATTCAAAAAATTATTATTCAAATGGTATTGATTTAAATTGGATTGAATAATTATGTGTTGTCACTTTTTTTTTTGTGTTGGTTTGATTAAATTTACTAAATTATTCATCAAAACCATTTAAAATTATCATATCACTTTATTTATTTTATATAGACTATTAGACCACTTTGTTTTACTTATTTTTATAATATAATTCAACTTGTTTTACATTTTGCTTTTTCAATACATTGTTATTATTATGAAATTGGTTTCCAAATTAAAAATTTAAATATATTTCTACCAGAATTATTGACATTAAAATAATAATTTGATCGAAAGTAATGAAATTAAAAATAATATTTAATGGGTATCCATTTAAACTCATACATAAATTAAAAAAAATAACTTATTTTTTTTTACTTTTTTTACTCAAAATTTTTATTAAATTTATTATAAAATTTTTAGAAAAATTACTTTAGCCATTTTTAATATGTTTACATAAAAAAATTTTCTAAATTTTTTATTATTAAAAATAAATTATATGATTTTATAGTTAATATATATTTATTACCGTTTTTACTGGAAAAATTATTATTATTACGGTTAAAAAATTAATTTTTGAAGTTTTCGATAAATTTTTAAAAAAAAAAAAATTACACGTTTAAATTATTACATATGCATATGTTGGGCAATATTTGATACATATGAATTAAAATCAAATAAGTCAAGACAGCCGGAATTGATCGTATTGTGATTGAAACAGCATCGATACAATCAGAGTCTAATTACAGACTCAAAAAAATAAATAATTAGTATACGGATTTGTGACATTAAATTATTGAGTGAGACTAATAAAAGAGCAAAATCGTAAAAGTATAATTTTTGGTCCAGCGAGCGAGTTGTAAGCTGAGTACACCGAGATGTATAACATGTTAAGACAAGTCTGTGAGTAAAATTTTACAACATAATTTCTTTGTTTTGAGTCTTAAATTGACAAAATAAAATTTAAGTTCCGGATAAGTTTAAAATTGATAAAAAAATACATGTGAAAATTGGTGTTAGAGTGCAATTATAAGAAATAAGATCTTTAAAATAAGTTGTTAGATTAACAATTGCAAAACCAATCCAAATTGATATCCAATCCAATTATATTTGGTCTTTTGGGTTGGGTTGGTTTTCAACCATTAATTTATTCACTAATTATTTTATTGGTTGGATTCATGACAAAAAAATTTAACCAATTTGACCCGTAAACACCTTAATGGCAAGTCCCATCCTACAGCAAATCGTTCTCTCTCCACCGAAACCCATTAAACTCCATTCTTTCTTTTCTTTCTCGTCCGGCATCCGCCTTACATACTTAGCACAAGTTCTCGGGGTGAAATTATCCATGTATAGCATGCATATAGCACAAGTTCTGCATCATCTGCTATAAATTCTAGTCATTTGTGTTTGTTGAGAAGGACAATATTCTCGGGGTGAAACAATTCAAATAAGTAGCTGATTGAGATTGACCATGTATTTTGACCTCTAATGAAAGGGTTACTTCAAGGTAGGAATTCTAAATTCCAATGTAATTAGAACTTTGCCTAATTGAAATCTAGAGTTTTTCTTCCATTAGAATAAGAATACTATATGCATACTATTCAGTTATCATTCCAGAACAGTTCATCTGTCAGAACTTCTCTTCATTGCCCTGACCCACCTTCCATGAACACTAAATAAATCACAACCCCAATTAGCAAAAATGAATTCTGCAGGAAGATCTAAACCCAAGAATGTTTCAATATATCGGGCAGAAAGTTTCGCTTTATCGCCAAAATCAGCATCGATGTAATATTCTAGAAAGGGAAAAATGCCAACAAGCTTGTTTTATATTTCGAGTCGAGCCTCATTCCTAAAATGTGAAACTATCCATGATCATAAATCATTGTTATAGAGAATTCAACTCTTCAATATTATGAAACTAAAAGTACATACCAACAAATGATATCATGGACCATCCATTAACTGATGTTGAAGTACTGAATCTTTGAAAATGATAAAAGGCTAAATGGTTAAGACCTAATGCCGAATTACAAACTTCGAAATGAAAGTAAAAGAAAAGAAAACAGGCACCCACAAGCTCATCTTCATCCCAACTCAATCTGTCTCACACTGGAACACTGCATCAGCAGAAAAAGGATGAGCAGATAAATACATGAAGTATTAAACATATATAAAGAAACAACATAAACATTGTGATCTTCAAACTGAATGCAAAAAAGTTGGGCGTGTCCATATTCTAAATAGGAAATAAATATCTGATTTTACTACACTCCCCTCAAATTGGTACATAGTTATCAATCATGTCTAACTTGCTTATAAAATGCTTAAAATTATACCTTGGAAGCCCCTTGGTCAGAATGTCTGTTGTCTGTTGACAAGACGGAACAAATGGTAGACAAATAGTTCCATTTTCAAGTTTTTCTTTGATAAAGTGCCGATCAATCTCAATATATATTGTCCTATCGTGCTAGACAGAATTGTGAGCTATACTTATTGCAGCCTTATTATAATAATACAGATTCAGAGGAAGTTCCACCTTCTTTTTAAGCTCATTGAGAATTCTTTGTAACCATAGTACACACAAATTCCTTGAGTCATTGCTCTAAATTCAGCTTCTGCATTACTTTGAGCAACAACACTTTGTTTTTTACTTCGCCAAGTAACCAAGTTCTTCCAAACAAAAGTACAATACCCCGAAGTGGATTTCCAGTTAGTTACTGAGCCAGCCCAATCCGCATCTGTAAATATTTCAATACTCCTTTGATTAGTCTTCTTAAAAAACAAACATTTTCTAGGAGTATATTTCAAATATCTCAAACTCCAATATACTACCTAAAAATGTTCTTCATAAGGTGCATGCATAAATTGACTTATAATACTAACTAAAAAGGCAATATCTGGTCGAGTATGAAACAAGTAGATCAATTTCCCAACCAATTTCTGGTATCTACTAGTATCCACAGAAATACTTCATTTTTCCTAAAGTTTCACATTAGGATCCATAGGAGTTTCGGCAAGTCTACAACCACTCATTCTAGTCTCTTTTAGGAGATCAAAGATGTATTTACATTGAAATACCACAATTCCTTTCTTTGAACGGGCAATTTTCATTCCAAGAAAATATCTTAAAGCTTCCAAATCTTTGATCTCAAATTCTAATGCGAAGCTTTCCTTTAATCTTTCCATTTCAACCACATTATCGCCCATGAGAATAATATTATTAACATAAACTATTAACATGACAACCTTTTCTTCAGAAGAGAATTTGAAAAACAAGGTATAATCAACTTGTCCTTGGGAATATCCTTGTTTTTTAAAAGATTGTGAACTTTTCAAACAAAGCTCTCGGGGATTGTTTGAGACTGTATAATGATTTCTTTAGTTTACACACTTTGAAACCAAATTTCTCTTCAAAGCCCGGCGGACTATCCATATACACTTCTTCATTCAAATCTCCATTTAGAAATGCATTTTTTACATCTAATTGCTGCAAAGGTCAATCAAAAGTAATAACAATAAATAAAAGTACCCTTACCATCTTCAATTTTGCAACAAGAGCAAAAGTTTCAGAGTAATCTATGTCATATGTCTGGATGAATCCCTTAGCTACTAATTGAGACTTGTATCTCTCTACTGAACCATCAAAGTTATATTTCACAGTGAAGACTCATTTACAACCTACAATCGTCTTCCCTACTGGCAATGCCACGACACTCCAAGTACTGTTCTTCTCAAGAGCTCTCATATCTTTAAGTACTGCTTCCTTACACTTTGGAATTTCTAGAGCTTCCTGTACATTGGTAGGAATTTCTACACTAGACAATTTAGATGTAAACACAAGAGATGGAGATAAATTTGAGTATGACACAAATTTAGATAAGTGATGTCAAAATTAGAAGTTTCAAGAAGAGAATGGAAATTACCTACACTAGATTCAGGTTGTTGATTTGTCCTTAGTTCGGTTAATGACAGTGCTAAAGAGCCAATTCGTCTTTCCTTTGCATATGGTTCTTCTTCAAGTAAACAATCTATTTCCAATTTTGGTCACCTTCTGTGAATCTATTGTCTGTTATAGTATTATCATGTTGTGACACTATAGTAGGTAGTCCTATGCTTTTATTTTCCAATGATCATTATTCAAAAATTTGATTTTCAGATGTAGGCACAAATGTAGAAAGAACATTACTCATAGTAAGAGGAGTTTCAACACATAACTCTTGGTCATTTATTATAGGTACATTGGACTTAGGATATTGGGAAACAACCACATTATATAAAAAAAAAAAGATATCACAAGAGTTGACAAAAAAATCTTCCTTACAAGTCTCCCCCTGAATATGAATATCCTTCAAAAACAGTTGTTTTTCAAAAAATGTGACATCCATTGTGACAAAATTTTTTTTTGATACTAGATCAAAACATTTATAACCAATCTAATGTGGGAAATAACCAATGAAAACACATTTTATAATTCTAAGTTCAAGTTTGCCAATTTTCCTATGTTCATGGACAAAAGTTGTGCATCCAAAAAATTTTAGAGGAAGATCTACAGAAAGTCTGACATGAGGAAAAATTGTTGTGAACACTTGGAAATGAGTTTGGTATTGCAAAACTTTGGAAGACATTCTATTTATTAAGTATGATACAGTTAAAATAGCTTCTCCCCATAAATACTTAGGAACTTTAGTAGTAAAAAGTAATGCACGAGCCACCACCAATAAATGTTTATTTTTCCTTTCAGCAACTTTATTCTGTTGAGGTATATCAATGTAAGAATTATGATAAATGATCCCTTTTTCTAGAAAAAAATTTCCCAATATCATATTGAAATATTTTTTTCTATTATCACTTTTGAAAATTTGTATATTAGTTTGAAACTGAATCTGTACCATATTGTAAAAGTTTTTGAAAACTTTTTCAACTTCTGATTTTTCTTTCAATAGAAATACCCAACAAAGTCAAGTATGATTATCAAAAAAGGTAACAAACTATTTCTTACCAGATGGTGTACTTATCTTGTTTGGACCCCAAACATCACTGTGAATCATAGTGAATGGTTTTGATAGTTTGTATGGTTGTGAAGGAAAAAAAGTGTGATGATATTTTGCAAACTCACATATTTCACAATGAAACAAGAATGGATCTTTATTATCAAATAACTTGGAAACAAATATTTTAAATATCTAAAACTAGGATGACCTAATCTAAAATGTCATAACATAATATATTTATTAGCAACAGAAATAGATTCAAAACAAGTACTTATTTGGTGGGATTGTCGGCCCGACTCAGAACCATCCTCAAAAAAATAGTCTTTTACTCTGTCTAGTACTGCCAATCATCCTCCCCGAGGTGAAATCCTGAAACACAGAGTGAATTGAAAAAAAATTAGCTTGACAATTTTGATCACGAACTAGCTTACTAATAGACAACAAATTACAAGAGAGCTTGGAAACATGAAAAACATCATGAAGAGTAAGAGATAGGGACACTACAATTGAACTTTTTCCTGCAATAACTGAAAAAGAGTCATCTGCAATTTTAATTTTTTTATTTCCTACACAAAAACTATATGAAGAAAAAAAGCTTGACAATTCAGTCATATGATCAGTTGAACCTGAATTAATGATCCAAGCATGATTAGCATTGATACTAATAAGAGCACTTTGCAAATAGTTACCTTTTTGAGCTAAGGAATAAGAATGAGTTTTTTGAAACTCAAAAAGCTTGTACAATTGATCTATTTGTTCCTTAGTAAAAGGAAATGAACTTGAAGAAGATTGTTGCTCTTAATCTAAGACAGCCTGAAATGCGCGACCTTCTCCACTAGACTTCTTTTTCATATTTTTTGGTTTGCCATGAATTTTCTAGCATGTTTCTTATGCATGTCATGGTTTTTTACAGTGATTGTTGCTTGTTATTCGTATGAAGGAGAAAAATCAACACAGCCAAATAGAAAAAAAAAGATCTAACAAAGTCGGAAAAATAGAACCTCAAAAAAAGATCACCAGAGGACAACTCAAGCGTCGGTGTTGCTGTCAACAGAAATTTCACTGGAGGATTCGTCGGTGTTCGGCGCTTCCTCTGGTGTAGGAGGTGAGAGCTTAAACTCTCTTAATTGAGTTGGGTATTAAAACCCTAAAGAACATAATTTTTAGGTAGAAGAAAAAGGTTGGTAACCAAACTTTGATACCATGTTGGAAAAGGAGAAATACTTTTTTCTGTATTTCTTAAATCATTACAAAGAAATATAAGTTTATATAGAATTTCTATACTAGAATCAAAGAATAAAAAAGGAAGAAAATAAAAAAAGAAAATATTCTAAATAGGAAATAAATCACAAATTTTCTTACACTCCATTATCACATTTTTATTTATATAATAGTTAAAGAAAAAACCTTCAAAGAAAAAGTTGCTCATGCCTTGATTTCTGATCAGATGCTCGCTCCATATTCTCATTAGAAATTTGTTTCAAAAATTGAAAATTGAAAATTAAAACCAACAAAAAACTAACACCCATTATTGAGCTTTTCTAAAGGAACTTTGAGAAAGCAAAAGAAAAAATATAAACAATCTCAGTTTTTTATTACAAAGAACATAAGATAAGAAGACTGATGCCATTTAACATTAATTAAAACGCGAAACATAGATCGATCTAGTTTCATGTTATTGATAAATGTAAAAGTATCCATCATCCATGTTATCGGACAGGCTCAACAAATTTCAGTGAGTTGAAAGTTTAATGGAAGAACAATTGTTGCAATTTTTTCTATAAGTGGAGCATGAAACATTTTTTCTATTCTAATAGATTCTCAAATTAGATTGCAGAATTCAAGTGTGATAAATAAACATGGCCAAAAGCAAATAATTAAGTCCACCACCAAATACTATCAATCATAGTTATCAAAGGCGCTAAGGGGTTCTGGAACCTAGGCGCAGGTGCATACTTGAGTGACATGAGACAGAAAAATAAAAAATAATTGAAAAAAATTATAAATTTTATTATTAAACTACTAGAAAGGTAATATAATATTATAACTATTAAAACTCAAAATACACAAGTCATAACAACAAAATAAAAACACAAAAAAATAATAACAATTAAGATTTAAATCCTAAATACATAGCTCCTAGGCTTATAAAAGACTTGAAGTTCTAAAGACACAAGAATAATAATCTTACTAATATTGCATTTAATAAATTCTAACACTTATCAATTATAAATTATCATAACAAAGTACAATTAGTCTTGCGTCGAAATTATGTTATTCAAATCATTTTTGTAGAGGCTATAACAGATGTTTTCTTCGCCCTAATTTTTTCTTTTCTTTTCATTATTTTTTTTGGAAATAATTAGGTATGGTAAGGTCTACTAATAATTCTTTCTTTTCTTTTCATTCTTTGTTTTGGAAATAATTAGGTATGGTAAGGTCTACTAAGAATTCTTTTTAATTTATAATCAATGGTTCAGATTTTTCCACACTAAAAAAAACAAATATTCAACTAATATCATAAAGGCGCGCCAAGGCGCAGGCCCAATGCCCACCAAGGCGCGCGCCTACCTTTGGATTTTCAAAGAACTAAGGCTGGCGCCTGAGTTAACAACTATGGTTACTGATCCTCCAGCTTATCAGGCTTGACTATAATTAAATTTTCAGCGCTTACTACCATGAATTTATAGCATCAATAACATTAAAGATTCATTCGCAAAGCTCTGAATATCATAGTATAAAAATTGATGCATCCGTATCACTTCCTAATCCCTTCACGAATAAACTCCACAATCATCTTCCTTTGAGCATTCTTACCACAATAATTTCTTAATACTCCTAATCCCCTATGTCCTACATCATACATACACGGAAAGCAGAACAAGAAAAAGAATTTCATATATCTAATCCACCCTTCGGCCGTAGAAGCACATCGTAACTCGCACACGTAGAAAAATAAACAAATACAATCATAGACGAAGAAAATAAGACTGAGCCACTGAATTACCTAGTGGGAGAGATTGGCAGAGGGGTCTAAAAATCGAGCTTGAGCTCATCTTTTTCATCGGAGAGGTAGTGGAGAATGTAAGGAGTAACACGGATGACGGCGACCCACGCAGAGAACATGGCCGCATGGATCCTTAGCTGAATCAATGCAGCTTCTTTGTCTGGTTTACGCATAAACATTCCTGGAAACATGACTTATGCAGTTGATTTCGATTCTATTTCCTCAGAAGTTGCTGCTCTGCTTTCTCCCCTTAGAAAATCTAAAACCCTAGTTATAGCCCTTTCCCTTGCCAATTTCCGCAATTACTGAAGGTTTCGTTTTAGGGCTTTTAGAAAAATCGCACACGTGCGGTTTCAAGCAGTTGACTACACACGTTTCAATTGAAAATTAGATATTGATTTATTTTTTAATTTAATTTTCGCGGAAATTGACCATTGCAAATTGCGTATTCAATTCAATCATAAATAAAAAAATTCGAATTAATCTGCCGATCGGAAATTAATGTTTCTTGCGATTATACATTGGTAAATAAACTAATCGCTTCAGTTTCCTCCCTCACAACCTCTTTCGTCGCCTTACTGAAGAGTTTTCATGTTAAAGGATCGTATCCAGATCCACTAATCAAATAGAAACTGAAAATCCCTCGGAATGGCGCCGGAAACTCGATCAATCGCATCAAAGAGAAGCAATTTTTCCTTCACAGAGGAGTTGGGGCGGGACGGAGAACGCAACAAACGGCAAAAGCGGCTTCAATCTCCGGAAGAACCATGTTTCGCTTCAAAAGCTTGTATGGCGAGGTACCATTCTCGGTTTATTTCCGTAGAAATTGTTCCAGGTAGGTTAATTGATTTGCGTTTTTTCAATGAAGAAGGATTTCAATTTGGTAAATGGTTTAAAGATATGAATTGGGTCTCTGTTGTGGAATTGAAACAAAAATTTTATCCAGAGTTGGTGAGGCATTTTTATGCTAATTTATTATATGATGCAAAGAAAATCCAGATACGTTCTTATGTTAAGGGGAAGGAAATTAGATTGAATCAGAATACTCTGAAGAAAATTCTTGGAATACCTAACTTTGGGACTGAGATATATGATATCTGTAATTGGGTAGATGGGGATATTGGTGTGAGTAGAGTAGAAGCCCTTAACTTGATTCTTGACAAGCCTAAAGCAAATGAAGTTTCGAAGATTAATTCTTGTGATTTGAAACTGGAAATGAGATTGCTTCACCAAATGGTAGTGCACGTACTTCTACCTAGAAAAAGGAGCTTCAACTACGTTTCTGATTTGGATTTATTGGTTATGTGGCATATTGTTAAAGAGAAGCCATTCAATCTTCCGTTCGCGTTGTTATCTCATATGATTGCATGCTCTGAAAAGAAAACTGCATATTTGCCATATGGAATGATTCTTACATCAATTTTCGAGCATTTTAAAGTTTCTCTTGAAGAAGAGGAGAGTGAAGAATTGAAGAGTCGTCACTTTTACAATAAGGTTACCTTGCATAAAATGGGGTTTGTGAAATGTGAAAGGGAATGGTTTCTTAAGAAGGAGAAAGCTGTTGCTCAACCAATGTCAGAAATCCAATCTGGGAGAAATATGAATGTATGTAAAATTCGTGATGCTTCTGTTGCATCTTCAAGTTCAAATTCTCAACAAACAACTTCAGGTGGTGAAACTTCAACAGCTGTGCTGAATCCTACATCCTCTGCTTCTCCAGGTCTGCATTCTGTCTTAGCTGTAAAGAATGGACGGTCTGCAGAGGGAGCCAGGCAGCCAAGTGCCATGGAAGGAATTTTTCTTCTCGTAAAGGGCATGAAGGAAGATATGAATATAAACTCCAAGCTGGATGATTTGCAAAACAAGATTGAGCATTTGCGAAACCTAGTTACTCAACTTGGAACCAGCAGGCATGAGAACGCAGTTGGAGATATTTTCCTCCTCCTTGAAGTTATTATGGGAGACATGAGGACTTTGCGTTCAAAGATGGATGACTTTGGAGGCAAGACCGATTATTTGCAATCCCAGCTGATAGAATATCTTACCCAAAGGCAAGATTTGGCTAAAGTAGATAAAGAAACTATCGAGTGGATGATTGCTGAGACAATTACTGTTGGAGGACGAAATAAAGATGGCATACAAAGGTTTGAGTCCATTCGAAGTAAAATCCAAGATTTCTGGGATTGTTTTTCTTCTAGGATTTTATGATTGCTTTTTATAACTAGTTTGATATTGAGTTGTTAATCCATTGGCTTGTTAGTGTAGTTCTAACCTGATCTTTAGATCTCTCTCCTATAAACCAGCCCTTTTGATTCAACTCTTTATATTTTGAACTCTTCATTCTACTTTGTGCTTCAATTGACTATAGTTTTCTTTCTACTTTCCTCTTTTTGAATATGAAGATAAATGGAGGAGAATCGTGACTATGCAGCATAGTCATTCTAAAATTCTGTGCAGAAATTGATATTGATCTATTCTTGATATTTCAGATATGTATGCAGATGTTAACATGGGGAGGGAAATATTATTTGATTTTCTTCTGCATACGTTCTTTCTTCAATTTTTATCATCATCGTTGATTATTGAACTATTTGGAGATTGCATTGAAAAATATACAGCTTTCATTCATCTGTAGAGAGAACAATAACAGGTTTCTGTCCATCTTGAACGACCTGTCGTTTGTAGGCGACAGGGAACTTTTTCCTCCAGTTTGCTCGAAATTTATATGAAAATACTCTAAATATTAATATAAAATTAAATGAGAAGAATTAGACAAATATTTTTATTTTAACTTATTATTGTTTCGTGTATATTAATCAAGACAAAAAGAAGGGCAAAGTCTTTTTCTTGATTATGGACTTTCTCCTCCATCGGCAAAGTCTTTTTCGGCCCAAAAGAATGTCAAAAAGTGCAGATCGGGTTCAAGACTACCATCTGAATCCACTGCTTAATTGAGGAATCAACACAAAGAAGTGGAAGAAGCGTTTAAGCCATGATAATTCTATGATAATCATCGAATCTACGTACAAGAAGATATGTGATAATTCTGCAAGATCCTTACCACATGAAAACAACAAGCTTTCTAGCTAAACAATTATTGATCTTGCAGGCAAGAAGAGTATCGTGCAAAGTACTCTTTCCGTTTATAATAACCGTCGCTTTTAGTGATTTTATTAGAATTAAAAAGTCATTAATTAATATTAAATTTAGAAAAAATTAAATTGGTAAAGACTAAATTACTCTTGATTTTGAAGAACTAAAAATTTTGAATTCAACATAATATTAATAAATTTGAATGGATGAGTATAAAGGCAAACTTGAAAAAAAAAATTAATTTTCATTGATAATATGAAAAAAACATATAAATGAAATTTGATATTTTTTTGAAAAGCAACAGATATTATGAAATGGAGTATGAATTCGATTTTTTTTTTTTTTGAATGAAGGTGGCAATATAATGAGCCAGCCAAAAGTATCCTGCAAATTATGAATTTGATTTATAGTATAGTAGCAAAAGGAATAAAATTTTTGCTTCCTTTTATTTGTCGCATTTCGCTATTAAAAATATGTTGTAGATCTTGAAGTGGAGTCTGCTCCAAAGGATTATTTTTCCCTGTCCTTTTCTCGTGCAAGGAAAGTCATTCAATCCTTCCTAAATTATTCTTTTTTTTTTCTAATTCACTGCAGATATTTTTTTTATGGAGGGTTTAGGATAAATTTAAGTAGTGAAAAGGGTTCACTGTTTAGGGAATAAATGTTAATATTAGTCTCATGAATATGCCAAAATAATAATAATAATAATAATGAGAAAACAAACTTGCTAATCCATTTATAAATGGAAGGGCTAATTCTGAAAGGCGAATGAAGTACATATATTCGCTCAAATGAATAATGAAATTACGCACTCTGGGAATGCATATCTATACATGACTAAATGCCAAGACTTCTCCCCACCACTGAAATTTTTTTTTTTTTAATTATATTATATTATATTATATTCAAGATGTCTATAATTGGATCCTCCTATCCTATCCATATTCAGTTCAACAAAATTTCAATTTTGTGTTGTCCCATTCTCCATAAAGGAAAGGAAAGAAAAGAATAGAAATATAAAGCAAATGCTGAAGAGAAATGCACTCTTTGACGTACCTCACAGAAATCAAAGGTCAGTTGGTATATGTGTCATGTTGTCTCTATTCATTCTGCTTCCACATGGGAAGCTAAAGCTTATAGGCAATGGCGTGCGTCGGTGCATTTGAAAGGAAAGCAGAAAGAGAAGCATATAGCTAATAAAAGAATTGAGCAAAACCCAAATCAAATCCCAGCAGCAAAAATCATTAAGTGCGTAACCAAAACCATAAACAGCCAAAATCCCCTCTTCCCCCCATATCCAATCTCTCTCATTTATGAATTTTTGAATGCGAATCTCTCTCATTTATGATTTAATCAATGCGAGAATGGGAGAGAGAGAAGAAAGAAATGAAAATGTATTGGTGTTCTCTCTCGTCAATTTATAACATTAAATGCCCCCTCTCCCCACCTCCAATTAATGATCCCATCGCTAATTGCCAGACCATTCTCTTAGTCTCTTACTTGTCATTAACTCTTCCTCGCATGCCTGATTCCCTTCCCATTTATTACTTCTTCCCCTCATCTCTCACCCTCCATTCTTTCTCATCCCTTCCATCTCTTCCCTCCACGTGTCCCTTCTTCTGTTTACCTTCTGTTAAACCTCTCCGGCGAAAGCAGCGCCTCCGGATCCCCACACCTTAACCGGCTTGATGAGAACGCTGCCACCGACGATCTCAGGAACATTGGACTCGCCATTGACTTGCTCCGCCTTGATGATCCGCCACCTGTGGGGTATCTCTCCGATAGCGGGAAGAATCCTGATCCCCTCCGTCTGAAGAATGGTGATTTCATTCCTCTGTAATACCTGAATGAGAACACCCTTGGCTTTGATAGTGATCCAAACGGCGATGGTCGTTTACTCCAGAAGCTTCCTCTCCGGTACCGCCAAGGAGACGCCGTTGCTGGCTCAGTCACCAACATCCTTTCCGATGCTAAGCTCCGTTCAAACCCGAAGGAGTATGACCGTTTCAACAGGAAATCACGACCGTTGAATCTATCATCCGATTGAATGTAACTGTTGAAATTGTTGCTGTTTCTCCTAGGTGAAGCTTCTTCTATACACGGAGTGATTTCTGTAACCGAAGTAGCCGTGGTTGCATGAGAAGGAGGTGGAGTTTGAATTAGTGGCTCCAGATTGAGACTATGGAGAATTATTTCATCGAGGCTCGGTCGAATTCTAGCGGCCATCACCGGAATGAATGGAGACTCCGACTGGAAAATTCTGGAACGGCAGAGAGGACAATTAGCGTGAGACCTTAGCCAGATATCGATACAATCGACGTGAAAGGCATGCGAGCAAACGGGAAGCGTGCGAACATAATCATTCTCTTCAAACTCGAGTAAGCAGACGGCGCAGTCTTTGCTATTATTGATAGGTTTGTTGGAACCATTTTTGGCGGTGAAGAGAAAGAGAGGTAGAGTCTTGATAACGGACTCGTCCAGTCCATATGGGGAATACAAATGAAATACATCCGGCGAGTCGAAGAGAGGTGGCGAGGAGTCGAGGTCGCCGTTGGAAGAAAGGAGATACCTGCGGCGATACCACCTACGCCAGCGCCGCAGCAGACGGATGAGGTATCGAGAGATCAAGCGTGAGTAAGTGATAACTAAAAAAGCTGTAGCCACCACCACTAACATGGCTATTAAGGGTGGACTGAAGTCAACCGGAAGTTTGGAGTTGGGCGGAGGTGGTAATTGTGGTGGTGATGATTGGCTGAGGGTTGTACTGGTAGGTGTAGTGGTGATGATAGAAGTGGTGGAAGCAGTGGGGGAAGGAGATGGGGCCCACTGTAAGTAGCGATGGAGCTGCGCCGGTGAGGGAGCAGGCGCAGGGGCGGTGTTTGCAGTCGCCATATTGTGACCAGCGGTGGTGAATTGGGTTGAGACGTGGTAATGGCGTTTGTATGTTTGGGTCAATATGTGTGTGCAAGTGACTAAGTGGGACTTTTTTTAAGAAAAAAAAAAACTCGGAATTGCTTTGCTTTGCGGGGTTTGGATTGGTTTAATTCCGACGATGGGGCCCCTGATTGAGTGCCACGTCACAAATCATGTGTTTATGGTTTTTATCGTCTACGAACAGTACCATGTTTCCACCGGTTAATTGTATCGGCGTCATAAACTCCCGAAGTCTGATAGCTAGTGGTGGCGCTAATTGGTGTTTGCGGGTTTGTTTACTTTGGATTTGAGGAATAAGAAACGCATTATAAATGTGGTGGCCCACAAGTGCCAGCATTTTATAATAGACTTGTTTTAAAAAGAAATTTCCAAAGTTCGCGTCAAATGGGACTAGTTGACCATCTGCTTAAAAGCCAGCAGGGAGGTGATACATATCATTCTAAATTATAATATAATTTGATGTAAAAATAATCTAATTTTATTATTTGATAAAGTAGTTCAGTTAAGAAAAAAATTAAATTATAATCTCCTAAATAAATAAATTGCAGAAGTAGCATTCAAAAAAAAATTACATATTATAATATTAAATTATATGTAATATAATTATTAAATTATCTAATATGTAGATATATATAATAATAAAATGTTAGATGATAAAGGTGAATTTATTTATTATATTAGGATGATAAATTTAATATAATTTTTATAATATACAATATGCATATATATTTTATAATTCATTTGTATTATATATTTAAATATATTTTATATAATAGTTTGATTAATATAAATATATATTATTACACTATTTTACATTTTTCAGTTACTTTTTTAATTAATTTTATCAAATATTTTTTGTTGAATCAACTAAATTGTCAATTACTAGATTATCAGGTACAGCTGAATTATCAATTTGAAACTAAATTATCATCTAATTTTACTAAATATAGCCTAATTCATTGTAAATTAATATATAAAATTAGTTCATAATATATATATCAACTAATAAAAAAAATATAATTGAATTAGTTTATAAATAATATCTAATATAAAATTAGAAAATTGCAATATTTGCCAAGCTGGCAGAATATTGTTGACTTTAACTTTATGAAGAATAATATACAATTGTAATTTGATTTGTTATTTGAAAGAAAATTATTGTATCATTATAAGAAAATATGTATTTAATAACGCTAAAAAATTATTTAGAACTACTTAAAATGCCACGAAATATATTAACTCAGTAATATAACTATAAATTAACACTAGTTAGTGATACAATTTGACTAAAAATGTTTCAATTTGACAATTCTAACTCTCATCCCAAAATTATCAAAGTTTGTAATCCGAAGACTCCAAAAATAATTCCAACCCCAAACCGACTGAATATGAAATCATTAAAATTGAATTTATCGGTCCAACCGAGTCTGGATTGTGATTGTTTTTAGGTATTTTGATTGGTTTCTTCAAACCATTAGAATCAATTCGGCTTGAACTAATTTAAACCATTCCTCTATATTTCCTAATTTCATAAATTTTCCTTTTATTTAGTCTCTATTGGGTAACAAAAGAGAAGATGAAGCACTGGTTCACTAATTTTGCCAGCCAATATTAATTGTCCACTATAGTACTTGGGCCTGGAAAGCCTTTCACTTCTCGCACTTATGGTCAATATGGATGGGAATTTTATAGAAATATAAAAAAAAGATATATTTTTACATTTTTACCGGCAGTTAAAGTTTTTTTAATTTTATTAAAAATAATTTTCTAAAATTATAACAATACTTAAATCTTCAAATCACTCCAAAATATACCTAGACGGTATATTTTTTATATATATTCACCATATTTTGGTTCAAATTTTACTAATAAATAACAAAAAAAAACCAAAACAAGAAAAATTTATCATTAAAGAAGAAGAATAAAAATAGAATTCAATCAAAATTCAAAGTATCATAAATTTTCAAACAAACTGTTTGTTATATACCTTTTGAAATACTTTAGATATATCTTGGGAATTCCTTAACTTGAAGATGCTTAAGGTATACTTTGGAATTTCCTTGAGAATTCCTGTGGATACTTAAGTATATTTTTGGAAATTATATAGAAATACATCGGTATATATTAGGAATACTTTGGGAATTATATAAGAAATTCCTTGAGAATTTTCTTCTAGGAAATTCTTATGGAATTCCCTATAAATACTTAGAGAATATTTCAGTATACTTTTGGGAATTACATAGAAATACTTTGTGCATGCTTAGAAATATTTTATTGATTTTCACAACAGAAAAAAAAAGACCAAAGAACAAGAAGCCCTTGATTTCATGGAAATAGCCCAACAAAGCACTATATCCATTCATGAACACCATCATCACACGCGCAACAATGAAATAAAAATATTTTTTTGATATTTTTGTAAAATTTTTATAAATTTATATATATAATAATATCAACAAAAAAGAGAAGAGAAAATAGTAAGAATTTTACTTTTTGCACTTGAAAAGTCAGTACGAGCTCTCTGACTTATTGTTCCAGGCAAGTATTTGTTACTAAGTAGATCCATGGTTTTTCTTTTTCTTTTTTTAACTCATTTCTTCTTTCTTCCTTTCGACATTTTTCTTTTCACTGTTATATATTGATTTCGGCATTTAATTTTTGATTTAGGGTTGTCATAATTTGATAAGGATAATGCATAGCTCATCTTCATCGTCGATTTCAATGTTGTTGGCATTCTCCACCAAATAGAAACTTCGATGAACGTTTTTCAAATTGGAAAAAATAAAAAAGAAAAAGCCAATGAAAGGAGAAGGATAAAAGGGGATAACATGGTTGACATCCACAAGAACAAACAGAGGAAAACTTGCCGGTGACTCAAAAAATCAATATAAATGAAATAAATTTTAGCACAAATAAAAATACAGAAAAATGGGAGTAAATATAAAAAAGAACCAAAATTTCAATAAACCATAAAATTTCCTCAATATTAATAGAGGAAATTTCACCTATTGTCTACATTTATCCCTTTTTTTTCCATAATTACCAACAGTTTTATATTTTTTTTAATTTTATCGAAATTTTTTTTCATTCTTATCCAGCTAGCTATTTGTCGTATTCCTATTCCTTTGTATCCATCAACCTGCTCCTCCTTCCATCTATTTATAATGTTAGCCGAATGTTGAGTCTCCGGTGGGCGATTCGAGTATTGGTGGGTGATTCAAGTTGGTTTGGAGCAAAGAAGCATGAGAGATTTTCCAATACCGATGGGCTATTCAAGCAGCTTTTGAGTAAGGTTTCAAATTTCGATTGTCAGCAGGATTGGTAAAGACTATTGTAGAGTTTGATATTGATAGGCGATCTCAAAGCCACAATTGTTATATGATATTTTGTTTGGATTTTGAAGGTTTGATGTTGTGGTGTAACCATGGAATTGTAGATAAAAAAAATTTTAACTGTTGTTTTGGGTGAAAATCATCAAGGTATACTCGAGGTATACCCAAAGTATCCTTTAAGTATACCCAAGGTTTTTCTCTAGAATTTTCAGAGGTATACCGAAGGTATTCCCTGATAATTCTCAAGGAATATACAAAGTATCTCCAAGATATTCTTGAAGTATTCCCAATGAATTCCCAAGATATACCCAAGGTATTCCGAAATATATACCAAATTGTTTGTTTGAGAATTTGTGATGTTTTGAATTTTCATCGAATTATATTATGTTTCTTCTTTTTTTAATGATCAATTTTTCTTGTTTTGGTTTTTTTGTTCTTTATTGGTAAAAATTAAACCAAGATATGCCGAAGGTATACCAAAAATATACCGTCTAGACATATTTTAGATAACTTTTTAGATTTTGGTACTGTTATTTGATACATGGTTTTAAATATCCTTCGATACATTATGTATCACCCATTACGTAACATTCGATTCTGATACCGATACAATACATGTAATGCCCACTAAATAGGGTTTAGTTGAAACATGAATAAATAACATATAAAGGGGCATTTTGATAATTAAAAGTATAACTGTCATATGGTGGGTATATGAAAGGTATATTGTAAGGATAAAAATATATATTTGAAATATATTGGGTCATGGGCTTTGAAAGGAGTTAAAAGAATGAAGAAAAGTGAAAAATTTAAAGTGTCACGATAATATTCAAAAAGTGTCACAGCCATGGAGGTCATATTTTAGGCTTTTTTTTCCAAATTCATTCACAGCCAAACCCAAAAAATGTCATGACCATGACTATGGCCGTGAAAGGAGCTGATATAAACAGATTTTTCTCCGTTTTAATTCATTTTAACAAAGCCTCTAAAGTTTCAAAACCCTAGAACACCCAAATTCTTTAAAATCTCATCTTTCCTATAGTTCTTTAAAGGTTTTTAAACCTCTAAACATAAGACCTAACATCTCAGAGGAATATTTGAGCTAGGATTTGAAGATTTAATCAAAGAGAGAGAAGTAAATAAGGGAGAAAGGTTGGAGCTTAGAAGAGGAATCTTGAGTTTTTCCTTCTAACAGCTCTAGTTTGGTTTTCAAAAGGTAAGGAGATATGATTTCGTTATTTTCTTGTGTTGATTTTGGGGTTTGTGGGTATGGTTACCCGAAATGAGTTATGACCCACTTGTATATGGTGTTGAGAAGATGGGTTTTGAGTCTTCCTGGGGGAAAGACATTTCTTGAGATGAGTTGAGTGATTTTATGGATGATTTATAGCTAAAAACTATGTTTTAATATTGTAGACGTCGGTGTGGAAGAAGGACCTCGACCACGAGAAAAGGATCGAGCTTGATTCGACATGTGGTGGATCAAGAAATGCTTTTTGGGAAGGTTTATACATATTTCCTTTACAATCTTCACAGGTATATGATTTAAATACAATAAATGCTTGTTATGTGTCATGAATATTGAATTGAGTGTATGGTAGAAATAAATATAATAGCTATAAAAATGATTAAATGAAGTATAAAGTTAGTGATTATAATACTTATATGAATATTAGTAAAACATAAATGTGCCTTTAATGTATGGAAAAAGAATGGAATATGGTTGGTGTATGTGGAAATAAGTGGAATAAATGAGGTGTTTGGTTTAGTTTGATGAATGACCTTTAATATGTGTGTATATGTATTAGGATATGAATATGGGCATGTTTAAGATTGAGAAAGTTGCTAGGAGCGGCTAAATTTGTTAGCCTTAGCGTTTTATATGTAATGTGTTTGTTTGGGGTAGTTAGAATTCAGATAAAGGCCTATGACCTCTTTTGGCTAAATGAAGCAATGTGCTTTACGGCCAGACATCACAACCAGGCTGACTGTGACAGACACTATTTGATATATTATTTGGGTTGTTTTGATGTAAAACAGTTTTAGTATTGGTTCATGGTTTGTATGATAGTTGGTATGATAATTTGTATGGGGCTTTTAGGACTGGAAAAGAGGATATAAATCAAATATGGTACCATGATAGGAGGTCAAAGTGGCTTGAGACTCGGTATTTGGGTGCATTTAACCATTGTTTGTGCAAGACTAAGGTGGCTTAAGGCCTGCTTTGGGCTCTCTTAGTCTTACTAGTTGAGGCTCGGTATTTGGGAGCTCTCAACTAAGGAAGCTTAGTGGAGCTTGTGATGTTTGCTATATGTGATATATTGTAATATTGTGCCCACGATTTGGATATGGTTTATATTATTATGTTTGTGCTAGCATGTCATGTTTTTCATGATGATATGAGCATGGTGAGTGTTGTATGCTAGTGTGGGATGCATATATATTAATGTGGATTGTATGCTTATATATACCACTAAGCAGAATTGCTTAGCGTGTGGATATTTTATCTCTCAAGCAGGTTGTAAATAATTTAAAGAGTTGACAAAAAGACAAAACCTCCGAAGAGTCAAAGGGGACAATCATAAGAGTTGGTGATAGATTAATACTGTTCTTTTTTTTTATTTTGGTTTGTACTTAAAAAGTTAGAGGTTGTTATATTTGTACATGCTTTAAGTATGAAGGATATGTAAATATGTAACTTTTCATATAGTTTGTAAGTTTTTGGTAAAGTTTTGGCTAGTAAAACTAGTATATTGCATTTTCTTAAAGTTAAGGAAGTTTTTATTTGTTCATGCATACATGTTTTATTTTAGCAAGACATCATGATCATGGTGTGTCAACAACTTTTAAATTTTATCATATTTTGAAGTTCATTATGGTGACATCCTTTGGTAGAACTGGGGGAATTCTTGTTGTATCAAGGGGTATTACAATACATGATACAGTATGAATATTTTTTTACTAGCTTTTTTTTTTTAAAATTCACAGTGCCGAAAAACGATACGGTCCGATTTAGTTAGATATCGTTACACTGATTTCGATACTAATACGATACACGAAACCATTATCTAAAACCCTGATTTAAGAATTTGTGATGCTTTGAATTTTTATTGAATTATTTTCTTTTTTTTTTCTTCTTTAATTGTTTTAGTTCTTATTTTTTTTATTCTTTTTTTTTGTAAAAATTGAACCAAGATATGTCCAAAATATATTGAAGATATACCGTCTGAGCATATTTGTGGTAATTTTGAGATTTAGCTAATGTTGTAATTTTAAAAAATTATTTTCGATAAAATTGAAAAATACTTTCAGCACTGGTAAATTTATAAATTGGTGTAACACCCTCTCATATAGCCTACTAGCCTACTATGCAAGGGAGTGCTACTACATACATGATACTGAACCTTTAGCTATTATTCCCTTTTTAGCCTTTAACAAATTTACATCTCATGATTTCATTCATTTATTTATACATAACAACATGTACTATATAAGTAATTATCATGCATTCAAGCTTAAGGAGAAATTAATAAATAATAAATATGAGTTTTAGAGCTAAACACGCCCAATAAAACAATCATAATCCGCAATGCAATTTAAAACAAAAATCCAACTCAATCTCAAATGTATGATAAGAAAAAAATGCATAATTGTAAGCCGATTTTGGATCTAACCGCTCTGACTGGCTCGACTTTTCATTACGGCTCTAGACTTGTGTGCAGGAAACTCATACGCTAAGCTATCCAAACTTAGTGGTATATATAATCATATAAATTCTATCACGTATATCACTCGAACATATCATAATACCATATTACAATAAATCTTACATAAACCAATTCATATCTATTATCATTATAATACCATGCCACATATCATACAATTCATATGACATAATCACATTATAACATAACATTTCCATATTACCATTTATATCAATCACGTCATATTATCATACCAAAACATTTCATGTAATATCAACAGAGCGTACTTGGTAAGTAGAAGTCATTTATGTATTCATAAGAACAATAATTTGCCCAATTACTATATTCTAGACTACCAGATACGGGTAGTGAATAGATGCATTTTCAAAACTAAAGCCACCCTACCCACCTAATCATAATTGTTTGTATATGTGCCTGAGACAATAGCGTTCTCGGAGCTGAAGCCAACTTGTCTCATAATTAATAATAATAATAGTTACTAGCAATCTGAGTCAAGGGTACTCTTGGAGCTGAAGCCACATTACCTAATAGTAAACGCATGGATAAACCTATGATACCGTAACCACCCTTAATGTCATGTCATCTATCATATAGTCAGTCCTAGTACAAGCATTTATGTCCTTTTATATGTTCCTTTATTTGCATGATTCAAATCCCATGATAAATATAGAATTTCAATGATCATAAAGATATCGCATAGTAATATAAATATTATATATATTATCATTTATATCACCATAGCTCATGTATCATCATATACATGTCCATAGTATATCATGGTTCACATCTCATTATATGCATATTCATTTATCTCATGTTATTTCATGGCTCATAGGTCATAAATCATTATCATCATATCCAAAATTATGCAAGTGTGTCATATCCCGACCAGGAAAGGCCTGACACCAGTAAGAAAAATTCCAGTTTTCACATGCTGACCCAAATCTCTTGATTTTAAGGTATATAACCAATTTCCAAAATGTCATACATCATTCAAACATACCATTTGGTCATCATAAATATGCCGTAATCCATTTAACTCATTGAATATCGATTTAAACATAAAATATTATGAGTAATTCATGCCATTAATTCACATCATTCTGTCCAAACTATTCAAATCATAATTCATGGCATTTATCAGGGGTATACCATTCAAAAATACCTATTCACTAGTAATAATATAGTCAGAAAGCAAATAAACATAATTATATGTACAAACCTTAACAATGGAGCATTCTGATGTCCTTTCCATCTTTTGCTCCGTTCCCTAGCATCAAACATATGAATCGAGGGTCATAAACCGTTCTATACCTTTTGTTCGTAAGGAACCATACTGAGAAATTGGGAAAACCCTAACTTTTATGATAATAATCCATTAATCTCAATCTAAGAGTGTTAAAAGAATGAAATACTTATTGAATCACCTCTGGAACTCAAGAATAGAGATGAATAATTTAGTTTCAAGGGCTCATTTTCTTGATGAAAAATACCAAAAACCCTAATTAAAACCTTGATAATCCAATTCCAATTATGTTTTCAAGTGTTAACTCGAAGGAGAATTCAACAGAAAATGAATGGGAGGGTTTTTGGAATGTCTAGAGTGTGCAAGTGTCGACTGGATGTCTGATTTGTGCGGAATATGGTGCAAAAATACGTATTTATAACGTGTAGTCTAAAGCCAAGTCCCGATTGGGACAACCAGTGTCAAAGTGAGAAAGCTTTCCCAACCGTGATCCAGCCTTTCCTGAATGGGATTAGGCTCTGTCCACCAAAATTGACCCTATAAATATATTCTTACTTTTAATTACTATAATACATCTCATGTTCCACATAAATTCTAAGCCATAAATTGTGGGCGTTAAAATTGGTATGTATTTTTCGGCAATTCTGTAAAATTCTCACATTAATGTCTCCTCAGTAGTTCTCTTATCGCCTAACATAGAACTTAATTTTTTTATATTTCACTCAAAAAATTGATTCAAATATATATATATATATATATATATATATATTTGCTGAATTGACTGGTTTTTATTGCAAATTACTATTTAAATTCGGTTTTTGATTTACTTTGCATCTTACAAATTCAATTTTTGTTATAATATACTTCTTGATGGGCATGTGTATTTCAAGTGCCAATATGTTGTTTTGACATGTCATATTATCATACAATAATCAAGTGTCTCGTATTTTATATTTTAAGAGGTCAAATGGATCAAAAAGGAAATATAAGAGTAAAAATAGACAATTACAAGAATATTATGGCCTTATTTTGTATTGCATCTAAAAAAAGCATTTTTTTGAAAAAAATTATATTTTTATTTTTTTTAGTTTTGAAAATTACATTTGATAAAAGCAAGTAAATAAATAAATTTTTTTTTAAAAATAAATTTATAAAAAAAAAAATTAATCAATTAAATTAAAAAAATTTAAAATTTATTTTACGATCCTCAACAATAATTTCAAAATATTTTATATATATATATATATAGTAAAACATTGAAAGAAGAGGTGAATAATTGAGTATGAAAAGTCACACATGGTTGAGAATTTAATGACCTCAAATACTAGTAAATAGCATTAAATCTCACCCAACCTACCTACACTTTAATCCTCTATATGGACAAATACCCATTACTACTTTTAATTTCATAATCCTTAATTATATTTTCTCCTATCTAATTTTGACGATTTCTTTCTACATCGTTTTCTTATTCAGTTGTTGGCTTTCCTTTCAACAAACAATGTTGGATGTTATTCTTTTTAATTTATTTTTTTTATATGCATATTAATTAAAAAGAAAAAAAAAACAACTGCAAATATATCTACGGTCTATATTAGATATGCCAAAGAAAAACAGCAATTAATGAAATTATTGAGTACCACTTTTGTATTTTTTAAAATTTTTATGTAAGGATTCAATAAAATATTCGAATTTAAAATTTTATAATTTTAGTTAAAAAATTAGAGTAATTCTATGGTGCATCCAGTGTAATTTATACCTGGTACCTTAAAATCATTGAATTATAAATTTTTAATTTCATTCATTAATAATGATATCTAATGGTCCTAAAGCACTTAGTGTAATTTATACCGAGTACACTACAGAAACTCTCAAAAAATTAATATCATTAAACTAAAATTTATTAATACATCGTGTTAATTTCTTATACTACTTGGTTACAAGCATACTAATGTCAAATTCTGTATACAGATTAATAACCAAATAAAGAAAACACAATAAATTTTCAAGTTAAATTCATCATCAAAGTTGGTAATCCATCACTATTTAAAAGGCCTATAAACAATAAATTAAACCTTGTCTAGTTCAAGAGAAATAATTAAATCCCACCCATATTAGCAGCATAAATCTATTTTTTTTGGAAAAATTTTTAAATAGACCGAATTTATCACGTTATTTATAAACCAATCCAATCATATGTATTTAATTATTTTATTTTTATTAGTGAATGAAAAAATAAAAATAAAATAATTAAATATATGTAATTATGCGATTAATTTGGCCTAATAAATCCGACATACCTAAAATTTTTTTATTTTTCTAGCCAATGAAATTGAAGAATTAAAAATTCATGACAAAAAAAAAAAAAAAGAAAAAGTAGGATACACCAAACTATCATCTACCGTCATGAATAAGGGTTGCAAGTTTCTATCCGTCAAACCAGTTTTTAGTAACACGCATTAACATCGTTATAAATAAAATAGCTCAGATAAGTTTTGCCATTAATTCCTTGGGATTAATTTAAAGCATTTATTGCCCCAGCTCACTCACCTCTGCCACCCTCTTTCTTCTTCTCTCATAAACACATACTCATTTTCACTGATAGATTCAAGAACAGGAAAATCAGTATATACAAGCCACCATTTTATGAAAATACTTGAAACCCAATTCTTTATTTGTTAAGTTAAACAAATGTCAATGGAATATTTAGTTAAGGTAGAAGAAGCAAGAGCTGCAAGTGATGGAAAACCATCAGCAGGACCTGTTTACAGAAGCATTTATGCCAGAGATGGTCTCCTTGAGGTGCCTGCAGGAATGGACTCTCCTTGGCAATTCTTTAGGTATACTAATTTATTATCCATTTTAACTATTTCTCTTCAATTTTATGGTTATTTATTTGCTTTCTTAATTAGTATTTGAATGATTTTTTGTCCAAAATTTTTTGGTCTTTGTAAATGTAACGTAATTCTGCAGAATTTGTATTAACGCAAGGCTTTGGCATTTTGCCTGGCTTGAATTTTTAATTGAAAACCAACATTTTACATTTAAAAATTTTGCAAAAAGAAACATTTAGGCATTTGGCTCATGCAGGTCTCGAACCTGCAACCTTAACGTTTGTAACACGACGCTCTAACCAACTGAGCCAATAGGCCTATTGAACTGTTTTGATTTTTTGTTTTATATAGCAACTCTGCTCTGAAGAACCCAAATAACAAAATGTTGGGTAGACGTCAGGCCACAGATTCAAAGGTATGCACATTAACTCTTAAAAGCTTAAACATTTTTTTTTTAATGCAACAAATGATATATGCAATGGAAGTTAAATTTTTTATTATTCCATTTCTAGAGAAGAAAATGAAGAACATTTTGATTAAAATTAAATGGTATATAAATAAAATGTTGCAGGTGATGGGTCCTTATGTGTGGCTCACCTATAAACAAGTTTATGATTCTGCTGTGAAAATTGGTTCAGCAATGAGGAGAAGTGGTCTCAATCCTGTTAGTCCAAAATCACTTGTAATTTTGATTTTTAATGACTGTTTTAATGAGTAATCAACAGAATATTAATGAGTTTTATGTTCTTAGGGAGATCGTTGTGGTATATTTGGTTCTAATTGCCCTGAGTGGATTACTGCAATGGAGGTATTGATGCATTTATGTTTAAATTAGTAATAATTTGTATTGGTCAATTCTGATTTGATTAATTTTTGTTCCTCAGGCTTGTAACAGTCAGGCTATTACTTATGTGCCACTTTATGACACTCTTGGTATGCATTTGTCCTATTTTCAGATCATTACAAGTGAAAATGTGTACCAGAAAGTAAGTATTTTTACTTGGTTTTATCATTTCTAGGTCCTAATGCAGTGGAGTTCATCATCAATCATGCTGAAGTTTCACTGGCCTTTGTTCAAGAAAGCAAGCTCTCTTCTGTAAGTTAATTAAACCTTGCTTTCAGATTTCATCTGCAATTTGTACTTAGTGCAAGGGGTGTATTTTTCTGCAGATTCTAGCTTGCCTGCCAAACTGCAAATCATATTTAAAAAGTAGGTGAACAGAATCAAATTTCCATTTCCTTTTTGAAAGGGCAATTTTAGAATGATGATTAAAATATACTTTTTTATTTTTGGGGGTTCAGCTATTGTTAGCTTTGGAGATATTTCTGACATGCAAAAGAAGGAAGCTGAGGAACTGGGGGTCTCCTGCTTTTCTTGGGTGGAATTTTGTCAACTGGTATGATTTTGAAATGATTGTTTTCTCTTACATGATTGATCATTTCAGTTTTTTTTTTTCCACTGAAATCATTAGTTTTCTATATATTCAGGTTGAGTTTACAATAATATTTAACCTGCTATCTGGTTTTCACAGGGAAATTTGGATTGTGAATTGCCTTCAAAACACAAGGCTGACATCTGCACAATAATGTATACTAGTGGAACAACAGGAGAACCAAAAGGTGTTATTCTTACTAATGGGGTTTTATTGGCTGAAGTATTATCCGTCGATCATCTACTTTTTCTTACAGACAGAGTGGTAAACAACTCAAGAAATCTTGCACTTGTTCACAATTAAAACCAGAAAGCATTTGCCTTCCTTTCATTCTTTTTTTTTTTTCCTTTTTGTGGTTAGATATCAGTGTCTGTGTCGGTATAAGTATAATGTTATAATAGGGCTATCTTTACTGCAGGCTACAGAAGAAGATTCATATTTTTCTTTCCTTCCTTTGGCTCACGTATATGATCAAATAATGGAAACATATTGCATCTACAAAGGTGCCTCCTTAGGATTCTGGCGAGGGGTAAACATAAAAAATCGAATCTTTTTGCATTATTTCTGTTTTTTTAAATGTGATTACTTCTCTTTATCAATTGAATTTTGTTTTTCATTTTACTCATAGGATGTAAGATACTTGATTGAGGATGCTCAGGAATTGAAGCCAAGTATATTTTCTGGGGTTCCTAGAGTCTATGATCGTATATATACTGGTATTATAAAATATTAGTTGATATGTCTATTCTTTCAAGTGTGCAATTACATTCCTGAATTTCAAGTATTCACCTTTTTCTTGAAGGTACTATGAGTAAAATTTCATCTGGAGGTGCTTTGAGGAAGATGATGTTCAATTTTGCATACAACCAGTAAGTTGTGTTGAACTGCTGATTATAATCCTAGATTCTGAGTGCAAAACTAATTAGGAATATTTTGACAGCAAGCTAGGAAATCTAGAGAAGGGATTCCCACAAGCACAAGCTGCACCGCGCTTGGACAAGCTCATCTTCGAAAAGGTTGATGATCTGCTTAAGCTTTATTCCTATTTAAGATTTCTGTTTTTCATGCTAAAATGTGCCATTTCTTACAGACTAAACAAACATTGGGAGGTCGAGTTCGTATCTTGTTATCCGGTGCTGCACCTTTGCCTAGGCATGTTGAGGAGTTCTTAAGAGTCATCTCTTGCTCTACTTTATCACAAGGATATGGTACTTTGATAAAAAAAAAACTCTGACATTCCTTATACTGACTTCTGATAAAGAATGCAGGAACTCATTGTACTCTCTGCTGCAGGCCTGTATCATTCAGCCTGAAGCAGTCGTTTGAATGCATTAAACATTACTGACCAACTAATTATTTGCAATTTGTTTTTGCCGTAATAGGTTTGACAGAAAGTTGTGGAGGTTGTTTAACATCAATAGGTGATGTATACTCTATGGTTGGAACTGTTGGAGTCCCCATGACAACCATTGAAGCAAGGCTTGAGTCTGTGCCAGAAATGGGGTATGATGCACTGTCCACCATTCCACGGGGAGAAATTTGTCTCAGGGGAAATACATTATTCTCTGGTTACTACAAGCGAGAAGATCTAACGAAAGAAGTCTTTGTTGATGGATGGTTTCATACAGGTGAAATAGCACTTTCTAATTTTCTTTCTTTAGTAAATGGATAGGAATTGAACTTGATTGGTACATGATCTGGAAAAAATTGCAGGTGACATTGGTGAATTGCAACCAAATGGAGCAATGAAGATCATTGACAGGAAAAAGAACATATTCAAGCTATCCCAAGGTGAATATATTGCAGTGGAGAGCCTTGAAAACACATATATGCGATGCCCTCTTATATCATCGGTATGTCAACTGATTGGTTCCACAAGTTTCTGCATTTCTACAACATAGCAGTTGCTTAAACTTTTTCTGTTGTGCAGATTTGGATCTACGGTAACAGCTTCGAGTCATTTCTTGTTGCTGTAGTTGTCCCTGAGAAACAGGCACTTGAGGATTGGGCAGCAAACCATAATGTGACTGGCGATTTTAAATCTCTGTGCAAAGATTTGAAGGCTAGGAAATATATTTTAGATGAGCTCAATGGCACTGGTCAGAAACATAAAGTATGCAGATTGTTTTCACTGTTTCAGCTTATCTAGTGTGCATGTTTTGTTTTGTCTCCTTAACTAACAAAAAAAATTATCGGCACAGCTTCGAGGATTTGAAATGTTAAAAGCAGTTTATTTGGAACCTCGTCCATTTGACATCGACAGAGATCTGGTAACTCCAACATTTAAATTGAAGAGGCCACAGTTACTCAAACATTATAAGGTATCTTCTGGTGAAACCTTGTCAAAATACCCTGTAGCCTGAGATTTGGTAATGTGACATTTATTTGTGACTTCTTGTTGGGGAAATATTTGCACAGGACTGCATTGATCAACTGTACAGTGAAGCAAAGGGATTGAAGGCATGAAAGGAGTTCTTTAAGAAATGGTATTCAGATTTGCAGAATTTATCCCTGGAGTTTCAACAGTTTCTTTAGGATGGGTGGTGATCTATATGAAAAACCTTAAAGATAGGAGGAAAGAAAAGTTTGTTAATCATTATTAATGTTCATTAATAAACAAAATTACTTAGTAATGTGCTAAACCCATACAAATATTGAATATATTTATATACTTCGTTACATATTTAGAATGCTGCAGACTTGTGTGTCAGTGATCCAGGGGGGTTCTTCTGATTATAAAATCTGGTTTTGTTATTATTCCATTGTGCAACTCGCTCGGAGACTCAGAGCAATGTGGAAATTTTATTTTATTTTTTCAAGAGAAAGAAATCAGAAAATTCAATAATTGGAAGTAAAGATACCACAATTCTATTGCAGAAAGCTAAACTGAAAATAGTACAGCACCATTAACAGCCTTTGCATTTACGGCTAATCTTGGATCTTTCTGAAGCAGTGGAAAAAAGATTTGTCAACGGAAAGAACTGACAAAATGATAACATTCATAATAATCAATGATTAACAGGTCTATTACAAATGAAACTTTTCGTTACAGGAAATGGGTACAACGATCCTTCAAGGTTCTGGCAAATATCTTTTTAAAGAGCAATGGCAGTACGTAAGGTCCTAATAACACAGCAAGAACAATAGTTTGACTCTCGATGTGTTATTGTACAAAGAAAAAATTAAAATAAAATAAATTGCCAATTTGGAGATGCCCAGGTTGGCCTAAATGAAATCAAGTACCAATGCCCAGGCAGGATAAACGAACAGAAGGATTATGCCAATGGTGTTTGATATGCCATGTGCTTTCGTAAATGCGTTTCTGAAACCACCAGATGCCCGGATATGTTCTTGAAGCAAATAGCAAGCAATGACGAGGCAAATTGCTACACCCACCCAGCTATTCCTTATGGTGCTTGCGAAAAAGCTAGGAGCCACCACGATAAGAAGAATTAGAGCACCTGGCATTTCTAGCCAATCTGCAACAAGACATATATAGACTGGTCAAGAAAATTGTTTAACAATCACCACATGTTAGTGCATTATACTAACACACGAATTTGAGGTACGAAAGTGCAACACCAGATCGAACAAACAGTAAACTGACTACTTGCATATATATATGTATATACAGTTTCTAGGTTCTCAACTGATTAATTCTTGTAATATAATGAGTAAAATCTGAAGTATACCTGGGAAACGTCTTGGGAAGAAAAGGCGCAGTACAACAGCAATGAGAGCAATCCATTTTCCAACCTCACCCCTGATCAATGAAACAGCTTAATTAATGTCAAGGAAGATGAAGAAAAGATCATAGAATTTAAATGCTATCCAAAATATATGGGATTCTCACCTGAAAAGACTGAATAGTACAGAAGGAAGACTGAAGAAAATATAAGGGATTAATAAGCCAGTAAGTATGTTGGTTCTCCAGTTTGTTCGATCCAAGATCAACAGATAACTGCAATATGGACAAGGAAGAAGTTTGTTAGGCCAGAAGCCGTAGCATAAGGAAGAAGTTAAATCCAACATGGTGATTCCCCAATAACATCAGAGAAATCATCAAAATCATCACAGTCAGGAAATTCAATATTCATCTATATGCTGATCGCTATTGAAAAATCCATAATAAAAAAAATATAAAGAAACAAAAACATCTGGAAGAGCAATTGAGTTCAAGATTCAAGTAGATCAATCCTAAATCCTTGGACTTCATTCCTCATTAAATTTTTTACTATTTTGAACTATCAATTTGCAAAGAAAGAGGATAACCAATCAAGAACACACACGAAAGCCACAATATAATTAGGAAAATAGAGAAGGGATACCAAGATATCCAAGCAGAAGCATGCCAATAAAACCGATGTGAACACCATAGTTAATGAATTCACTTAATAAAAGAGAGAGAGAAATGGTAAAAGAAGAAAGGGCATACATAGCAGCAAAAGAAGCGACCCATTCAAGAAAACCAGTCCCAAAACCTAAACCACCAAGCTTGAGAGCATGATTGGCTAGGTTCTTAGCAGCATTCTTCAAGTCTTTAATGTCAGAAGCAATCAAGTCAGTGGTTTCTTGATCTGTTCTCATTGCTAGATAACTCTTTCCCATTTTCAAACTTCTCCCTCCTTCTTCTGGGTCTTTCTTGATCCAAATCCAACGTTAAAATTCAAGAATATAAGCTAAGCTAAGCTTACTAAATGGGGACAGGTTGGCGATTGAGACAACAAAATTTGACTGTCGGTTATGAGGTTGGTCAGAAACTACATCTGTGTAGAAATGAAATGCCACGTGGATTTCGTTTTTTCTTTCTTATTCAAGATATTATAAGTATGGGGTAATCATGGACACTTGTCCTTCCTATTTATAAGCTTGGAAATATTTTATAATTTTTATTGGGGGATATCTTTCTGATTCTCTGTTTATTTTTGTTCTGATGTTAATTGCTTTTTGATATCTTAGTCTTTTTCTTCTTATTAATTATATTGCCCACATTAGGTTGTGCAAGCCTGTTCGACAGAAAAAAGAAAAAAAAAAAAAGTTGTTATGCCACTTCTAATATTTTCTAAAAAAATATTTTTTATCAATAAATTTTAAATAAAATCAATTTTAGTACTCCCCTTTCTTCTTTACCTATTTATATTATCTTCATCTCTCACACCTTTTTTTTTTCCGAAAATAACATATTAAAAAAATAAATTTTTTGAATAGAAAAATAATAATATATATAGAAAAAATTTTATTTATCACATGTATTTTGATATATTGTACTAATGCATTCTGTAAATTTAATTTACTAGACTTGTACCCTCTTGAGTAAAAAAAAAAATTTTACTAAGGTATTATATTATTTTTTAAATCTTATAAAATAAGGTGTGTAAATAGTAATTTTTTCAATATATATTATATGTATTCTCTCTTGAGATAATTTTGTAGAAACTTCTAAATGGGCCTCAAAATCTGTTACTCGACTTACATGCAGCCCATTCAAAATTCTTAAAGGGGAAGTTAGGAATTTTCTCTATATATTATAATATTTTTACATCAGAATTTTTAAATTACTAAAAAAAAATTTTAATTATTTTTTTTTCTAAAAACGTAGTTTTTGGAAATATTTTTATATAAAATATTTACAATATTTTTCATTAATATTAGAATCCTTAATTACACCAATCACTTACAATTTACCTTACACACATATATATAGTATTGTAAATATTTAATATATGTTTTGTATATATCTAAATGTGTTTTTTGATAAATATATAATATTAAATATACATTAAAAATATATGACAAGTATATGATACATATATCTATAGTATTGTGTAAATATTGGTATATGTTTTGTATATTTTTATTTTTGACAAATATGTTTATGTATTGTCTAAATTATTAAATATATTTAAGAAAATATATGACAAATATACGATACATTAAAAAAATTGTTCACAGTATTTATATTACATATATTTTATTCATAATTTTAAAATGTGCAATTAAAATATATTCAAATTTGAGAATATATATATATATATATATATAAGAAATCTAAAAATTAAGAGAAAAAATATGATTTAAATTAATAGAGTTATACAAGCAATAAAGTTATCATTTACTAGAAAAGAAAGCAAAAATGTCTTTTAATTTAATGAAATAGTTTAAAAATTCAAAATTCAAAATAAGTGTTAAAAAGTCTTTTTCAAAAATAAAAGACTATAAAGTGTACTTTCGTCGGAAAGTTGCAATATTAACAAGAAAAAGCCTATCTAGGAATAATATATATATATATATATATATATATATATATATAGGACTAGGGAAGGACAAACAGATTTATCGAAAAGCCAGTATAATTGTATTAGTTAATTAGATTAATTTTATCATTTAATAATTTAATTTATTAATAATTTATTAATTAGAAGTTTAATTCTATTAGAACTAAGTAACTATATTTTATAATAAATAAAAATAAATGGTTTATTTTTAAATTAACATAAATTATGTCTAATTAATCTATAATATGATATTTTTGTTATATAACTAAAAGTAAGAATATTTTTATTTTAAAAATTAAAATAATAAATATTAATATATATATTAGTTAATTGGGTTAATTTTTTTGTTTAATAATTTAATTTATTAGTGAATAATATTAATAATTCATTAATTATAAATCCAAATTTATTAAGACTAGATAATTATGTTTTATATACATAAAAAAAATCAGACAACTACATTTAGTTTATTCATGTTATATTGCATTTTGTCTCTATTAATTATTTTTATGGATTGACAATATTGATAATTTTTTATATGTAAGAAAGAAAAAATATTTAATAAAAATATATTAGGAAGACACTGTATCGTTCAAAGTATAAGAACAATGATTTTCACTAATATATTGAATTTATATAATTGTAAATTTAAACTAAATTACAACTATTCATGTAATGTATAACATAAATTTCAAAATATTGTGTATAATTCTTATAAGCTCTATTTAAATTGAGAGATTTTAAAATTTATGAATTTCATAAAATCTATGGATTTTAAATTCATAGATTCTAAGAACTTCATCGTTTAGCTTGACTATTAAAATACATTGATTAATGATGTAATTACTCTTACACTTATATTTTGTTCAATAACCATAATCAATGAATTTAATAATTAATTTCCAATTGTACCCTTATTAAATATTAATAAGTTATTATTAATTAAGCATATACAATCAATTCCACTATATACTTAAAAAATTTTAAAAATAAAATTGGTTATTTTAAGAGTTAAAAAAATAAAATTATTATATGTTATAATATTTAATTACATTGCTAAAAAATATTTTTAATAATAATAATAATAAAGCAATTAGTTGAAATTAAAATAAAAATAATTTTTATTTTTTTATGATTAAGGACAATTTTGAAATATTATTAATTTATTAGGGATAATCTTGAAATAAAAAAATTATGGCAACAATCCTTCATTAATCAAAATTTATAGATTTTGGACTTTTCTACTTAGAACGTGGGAAATCAAATCCTTCAAAAATGAATGATTTTAGTAAATGAATAATTTTGTAAAATTCATGAATTTTGATATTTTTAAGTAGCAAAATGATGAATTTGGCATAAATCCATGAATTGTTGAAAATTATTCATTTAAAATCTCTCAATCCAAATATAGCCATAAATTATTTGAGAAATTAAAATTTCTTAATAATTTTTATATAATTCAATAACTAATTTATTTTTATCATATACATAACGAGTTAAGTTTTTTGACATGTATAGTATAATATAATTTACTTTTATATAAAATATAAGAATCAAATATAATTAATATTTAAATTAAATATGACTTAATTTCATAATAATTAAAAGTAATTAAAGTTAATTTGTTGGATAATAATTTATTTAGTAATGATGAGTTTAATTATTAAAAATTATGTACATCACTCGTGGATGACTAACTTATTTTATTTTATTATTTATTAAATTAATTAACTTAAATATTAATAAGTAATAAAATAATTAAATAACTTAATAAGTAATAAAAATGTGTTATAAGTAATGAACATATAATGAACAATCAAGTTCAAAATAATGAACAATTATATTCAAGAGGATCAATAATCAAGTTCAAAATGTTGTATAATTAAAATATAAACATTAAACCAACATAAAATGAACAATCAAGTTCAAAACGACGAATAATCAAATTCATAACGATAAACAATCAAGTTCAAAACAAGAAACAATCAAATTCTGATAAAAAAATTTATAAATTCATCATCATAATTTATTATATATAATTTATTATTACTAAAACCGTAAAGTACATACTACTTGTATTTTATTTATGACTCCTAATAATTAATAAATTAGCAATTTGATACAATTTGAGATAAATATTACTCCTATAATTAACTATGAATAGAATATCATAATAAAATGAAATAAATTAATAAAAAATTACATAAAAATCAAATAGTGATTAATGACGAGTTCAATATTTAATAATCACGTGCAAAATACCTTATGAAAAACTAGTATATATATATATATATATGTATTTCATAATCTCTCATTGTTAAACATAACACGGATATGATTCCAAAGTCAGTTAAATTTATCCAAAGTTTTCATTAGACAACAATCTTAATCAAATTCCCCCGTCTAAGAGAAGTTCGGAGTGTAAACATGATAGAGATGAATATACGGTTCGCAGCCAGTAATTAACCCACAGTACCCCTCTCCAAAATTCTGCCCACGCAACTCCTAATCAGACAATCAGGATTTTCAACTATAAAATTTTAAAGACTGAGAAAAGCACCTAAAGGAGGTGGACATATCTGGTTACACAGTCTTCCAGGAAAATGGAATAACCCATTTGCCGTTCTCATCACCTGAAAGAAAACAACACCACAAATCTGTACACCAAGCAATTTGTTTGTCTTTGCTTGAATATGATATCCAACTGAATAATGTTAACTGCGCATCTTTTCAAGATGAAACTATAAGTTGCTACCCAGTTAAAGCCTCAACTCTAGAACTGAACTTACCATGGAAATTATCAGAGCTAAGCCACAAAAATTTGGATGCTGCTTCAGCCAAATGAAAAGCATCACTTATGTTATCCCCTTCGGAGCAGTGACATAATAAGCATGTGACATTCAATCCTTTTGCCTGATTCAGAAAGCAAATACCTGAAGTAAATTTCCTTCTGAACTAAACCACATATTAAAGTAGCGATACAACACTTAGTATCAAACGTCAATAAAAGCAATTGAAGAGCACATTTGCATATGGTTGATAATAAACGTTTGTCTATTGTGTACTCACTGTTATGAATACCTTTAAAGTTTAAACAAGAAAAAAGAGCTGCGAAAGGCAGACTTGGATAGTAATCTTCTTCTTCTAATTCATCTTCAAAAGGCAATATGTTCTCCTGTGTGGCTTTTCCTTCAGCTAAAGTGCTTAGATATTTCCAAGACCTCTGTGCAGGGTTATACTCCTGCAGTCTCTTCCACCCAAGTTGTTCACAATAATCGTCTGTTCCACTATTATTGGTACTAGATAGGTAATATGTCTGCATACCACTGAAATAATAACCAAATGGTGAACATCACAAGAATGATTAGGAAACGCAAACAGCACATCCAGCAGTCCAGCTCACTGTTCAGTTGGCGGAGAAGTTCAAATGCATATCAGATAAAACAATAATATAACTTGATGCTTAATTTGCTCTAGAGAAAATGAATGAGAGAGATTCCGTTCAATGATTTTTCTTGCCATTCAACTGATTTTAAAGTAGAAAAAACTCTGTGCAAAATGAGGTAGTTGACAAGTTTTTCACAAGCAGCACAGAATATTTTAAAACGCAAGAGTTAATGCGTATTTGAATTGGTGTCCAAACTTGTAATGGCACCAAACTATTGCAAATAATGAGCAAATTAAATGGAGAAATTTGCCGTTTAAAATTGCTAAAAACCATGTGAAGATTCTACAAACAATATTATTAAAGCTTTGAATACCTTGACATATCAATTTTTGCAATCTCCCAAAGTCTAAGGCAGAAAGCACGATGGCATGCTTCTTTCCACTAGCAACAGCAAAATCTGCTAAATTTTTGGCAAATTCGACCATCATCCCCTGTTTAGAAAATTTCCTACTGATCAACAATTTTTTAGAAGAACAAATTGACCAATAAATCTAGCTTCGCATGCATGGTTTTCTCAAGGTAATGTGATCCAGAGCTATCAACCATATGAAAATCATTAAAAAAAAAAAAAAAAGACTCGGACGCTTATTTCTTATGAGGTCCCACTAACTTTTGCCGGGATATTTTTTAGTTTGTGATATTTACATAAACTAATTACAATTTATTTTAGGATAGTTTTTGTAAAATTTTTAAAATTATGGAGTTATAATAGTATTTTTAAATTTGTAGTGGTTTGATCGATATGCGCCACTTGAAGTGGCGAGCAGTCTGCAGGAGCTACACGCATGCGCCACATGAAGTGGCGCACACCACGTGGCCACACGACACCAAGTGATATGCATGTCCCATGCATGCATAGTCATATTTGTTATTTGTTAATTTATTAAATTTTGTTAATTATTTTTTAGAAAAATAAAGGAATAATTTATACATTAAAATTTGATAAATTATATTTAGTAATAGTTAATGAAAATTAAGTAAATTAAATTAATAAATTATAAATTAAAGTATTTAGAATTTAATAATACATTAAGTAAAATTTAGGAAATAATAATTTATAAAAGATTTTTAAAATATATAAAAGTTGTCATATAGCAAGTTTTTTTGGCACGTTGTTGTTGTTATTATTATTATTATTATTATTATTATTATTATTATTATTATTATTGCGTGGCTATTAATTGTTAATTAAATTTTGACTAATTATTTTTTAGAAAAATAAAGATACAATTTATAAATTAGAGGGTGATAAATTAAATTTGCTATCTAAAGAATCAATTAAATTTTACATAAAGCATGTAGAATTTAATTATGTATTAAGTAAAATGCAGGAAATAAAAATTTATAAAATTTTTTGGTGATAAAAAAATGTGAAAGAAAAAAATAATAATATACAAATATAAAAATGTATTCATATTCCACAATACCGATTTTTTCGAATTTCTGATCGAAATCTTCTTTATCGTCTAATATCAACAGCGCGAGCTAGCACGCAAACACGACATTAAATCATATGAACAACAAGTAAGAATTTCCTTTGTAGTCGTAAATTTTCTGAGCATCCAATCAAGAATCCATGCTAGAGAAAATAAATAAATGAAATAAAAAAGAACTCACCAGAACTAGAGCAGAGCAATCTTCAGGAAGCTGCTTCCCTTGTTCGATAACAAATTCCATTATTTAAAAAACAAATAATTGGAATTAAATAAACAAAATTTTCAGCTAACAGCCCAACTGCCCACTCTGATTAATATATGGTTTTGAATCTTTTATTTTCTTTAATTTTTGTAGTAATAAACTAATAAATATTTACGTATTTATAATGAATTTTTTTAATAAATTAATAAATATTTTTCAATAAAATAATAAATTTTTTTTAACTAAATTATGAATATTTACGATTTTATTATTTTGATATATATATATATATATATATTCATTAAATCATCTCGATGAAGATGCATTATATATATAATTTAACGAATATTATATTATTTTTTTTAATTTTTGTAGTAATAAACTAATAAATATTTTTTAATAAACTAATGAATATTTCTCAATAAAGTAATGAATATTTTTCAACAACCGAATGATGAATATTTACGATTTTTTATTTTAATTTATAGATATAAATCCATTCAATTCTCTTAATTAAATGCATTGTGTATTTAATTTAATAAATATTATATTATTTTCTTTAAATTTTTGTAGTATTAAACAAATAAATTTTTATTTTATTCATAATGAATATTTTTTAATAAACTAACAAATATTGATCAGTAAATTAATAAATTTTTTTTAATAACTAAATAAATAATTATAAAATTATCACAATATATTTAATAGCTGTACAAATTTATTTTATTCATAAAATTGTTACTAGAAACTATCTTTTCATCCAAATTGCTCATGGAGCGGGAGGGCTTCGAAAAGAGCAACATTAGTTCATACTTGGACTGGGTTTAGGCTCACCCACCTTTTCTTTTTCCTTTTTTTTTTGGTTGAGAAAACACTTCACTCTTCGTCCTGAAATGTAATTACTGTTATGGTCTCACAATCTCACTCACCTTTCACTATATAATAATATATAGCGAAACAACAATTCTCCAAATTATTTTTTCTATTTAATTACGAGTCTTCCTTAATTTATTTATTTTTTCTTAACGAACTTTATCTTCTAAATTGACTTTTGTATATATGAAGACAATAGATTAAAAAACATGGTATTGAGCTGTTTCCCACTCCTTATTATTATTTGTCTTATCCTCAAAGATTCAAATATTTATAAATATTGTATTTTTGTATTCAAATTTCTTTAAGCCGGTTTGCCTAATTGACAAATTAATTATTTTTTTTGGTAAATTATTAATACATATATAAAATTTAGTTGAATACACTAATTAGTCTTTTTATTTTTTGAAATACCCTCTCAGGTTTAGCTAAATATATTAGTTAGTTCATTCAGTTATTTTTTGCTAAAATATTCTGTTAGTCAACTAAAAAAAATACCAAGAGTTATAGTAATTTACCCTATTTTTTTTACATAGAAATTAGAATGACTATAATGACCGGAAGTTAACCATAATGCCTACTTGATTAATCTAATGAAGTTGTTATATTCTTATAATAATTAGAGGGAGACATTGAGTTCGACTCTCGACTGACTATCATCTACCAATATATTAACGAAAGTTTAATAATTTTACAGAGAATAAATACAATGGGATGACTGTTTATTTAATCTCCATATATGAGGATTGACACGTCATTAGATCACGTAATAATGAGATCGTGATAAATCAACTGTGTGATTACATAAATAAAGAGTTTGCCATAACTAGATACCCATAGCGATTATTTGCAATCCCGTCGTAATGGAATCGCTTGATAGGAGACCACAAGATCGGGAATCCTAGACATGCCCTTTACAGTACTCAACAATTAATAACGTTTCACAAAGCAGGTTCAGAACATTAAATGCTTAAATGGCTAAAGAAGGTGCATGCATATATGCATGAACAGTAAGAAACGTCTATGATCCACCTCTAACCAGACAGAATGATAGCATCAGACAGAAGACCACTGACGTGTAATCAAAAGTCACTGGAGGATAAAAGAAGGTAAAATAACCGTAAAACCCTACAAAAAGAGGATCACCATGCAGGTAAAAAAATGACATAACCCTACCATCTTCAACTACATTTTTCATTTTATTTTCCACCTTCCTCCTCGAGTTACAGACTTTACTATCAAAGTGGGAATCAGAAACCCTCTAGTATCCATTCTAACTCTTTTTCTGTCCACAGAATTTGAAAGTTGAAGATCAAGAATTATCAACTATCTTCTTAGAAGAATGTATTGATTTAACCTCATAAACGGGACTACCATCTCTTAGCATGTTGCTGCCAGAAGTAGAATCCCGCATTTCTTCTAGAAAATTTTCTAATTGTTCCAAAGCAACTAGAGAGAGATTCTTTAACTAGAAAGAATTCAATTAAAATGTAAGATACCTATCTAGAAATTTTTGCAACTCAATTATGTATGATGAAATCATCAAAAAATTTGACCTTTTTTGAACTCTGTCTACTCACAATTTATTTAGGTTGCTACATATCTAAAATTTTTAAAATATTTGATGAGATTATACCATCCTTTGGAATAGAGGATTAACAACCTCAAAGTTTTATTCTCTCGAATGTTCACTTCTATCTTCATATATATCATCAAAAAAAGTAAGAGAAGGTGAGAGACAGAAAGAAGAAAGGAGAGGGAAGTAAGTGAAGTGATGGAGATATTATACATATATGGTCCCTTAATTCGTCACAACAAACCCAAACATGATATATTCAATATTAAAAACAAGTGTTTTTAATAATTTTAGAGGTCATTGATATCCTAAACTTAATGCAATTGACACGTAGTCAAACAGATAACATGAGAGAAACGCACCCCCACCATTAAGTCAAGTCCATGATTAAAACTAGTCACCAAACATGCCAAAAAAATTATGAACGAGTTTATCCAATCCTGATAATTATATACAGAGAATAAGCCATGTGTAAAAGCACTAACAGTGGCAGCCAGTTCATGCAAGCATGGTTTGGTGAGGAAGGAGACCACTTGTCTATATATATATATATATATATATATATATATCATGCATGGTCCCATTTTAATAAAAAAAACTATGCCAAGTGTATGGCTCTAACATATACTAGCACATTCTGGAAATTGTGGAGCTGATGACCTGCTCTTTTGTTATTTGACTTGGATATTTTTTATGATTAGACTAATCATTGTTGTTATGTGTTAATTAGGGATATAAAGCTAGCTAGCTTGGGCCCTTTAGACCAAGATTCATACAATTAAGGTTTCCAATTATATTAGATGCAAATGATGACTTGACACAAAAGAATCTTCTAACTTAACTAAAGATTTCCAATTTGAAGTAGGTATTATAAAAACTCTAGAAAGAGATCTTTCGAGATCTTGTCCGGTTGACTACTTCCGAATGCCAAACAAATTAAAAAGTTTCCAACTATTCTAATTTACATACATATAAAGAGTTGATCATGCATGGCTTTCGATCACTTCATTACTGAATTGGGAGATTTTGCCAAATTGTCTCTTGCATATATGTCCAATTATCACTAATGTTTATTGCTAAGGCAAGAAAAATCCAGAATTTTATATTATATTCCATTTGTAGCTTATATAGTGCATGAATAAGAGATTTTTTGTACATGAAAACAAAAGAAAAATGATTGAGATACAGTAAGGTATCTAACAAATAATTGGCAAAGTTGGTCTGACACAGTAGGGCATAGCTTCAACAGCAAAAATAAAGTTGTTTGGTTGATTGGGACCTCTTATTTTGTTTGAATTATGCTAGGAAGATTCGAATGGCATGGGAATCCTTGACACCATATTTTTATCAATAATTCTACGTAGTGCATTCTGATTTACTATAATCACCAAATATCTACAGTTAGATTTTACAATCGTGTGGCTAATAATTCACTAATTAATTATTAGGAAAAGAAAAAATTGTGTCTTTATATTATATATTTAGGAGTAAAGCGTTTTAAATTAAGTATTAAATTAATGTATTCTATTCTCATTCTCAAAATCTCTATTTAAAACAAATAAAAGCGATCTCATCTTTTTGATCGTCATGTTTTTTTATGTATTCCTAATTAATGTTCAAAAATAAACTCTAAGTCAAAATTTTTAACTCATTTATATGTGTTAGTGATGCATGAATACTTGCATACAAAATTTTTAAGCAGTTGACTTAATCCTGCTCCCTAGTGCCAACACCAAATTTATTTTATTACCAAATTAAAAAAATACCCATCATAATAAAAACCTAACTGAACTAGATTTTCAACTTTTTAGATATTATAATTAGCAAGAGTATGCACTTGTCTGAGTCCTGCTTCCCAGTACTACATTTTTTATAACTTAATTCCTTCTTATGTAATGATATCGTATACATTGATCTAAAGCTTTTTGCTTAGTCTTCACTAATACGTACGTATTTGACAGTGAAAAATTAGTTTGATTAATTTAGTTAATCTTCATTAACACCTGTCTCTATTTTCTGCTTCTTGATTTCTTTTTAATGTTAACCTAGTGCCACCTTTACACTTTCTGATCATGAAAGTAATTATATATTGTGCAATTTGAATAACTTTGGTCTATCTATAGGCAAACGTGTTTGGTGAACACCAGACACATCTTACAGTATGTAAAATATATCAACCTATCTGTACCATTTCTTTTATTTTGGGGGACTGATTCTGAGTCTTCTTGCTTCTCTTAGTGATTACAATATTTTTTTGGTACAAATTACACGTATATTTATTCATTTTATAATCTAAGAGTTAAAATTACTTACTTTTTTTTTCAAAAATATGCTTAGTAAAATACAAATTCGAAAATTATTTCTTACAAACTCAGACTATATTATGAATGCACTATAAAGTTTACATATATTGTGATATGATCAGGGGCATGTTTGATTGTTAACACAGAGAATATAAAATAAGAAAAATTCGTAGTATATATGTTAGTAGAAATTATGAAGAGATCAGTTTGATAATATATTTAATTCCTAAATTAAAGTATTTAAAAAAAAAAAAAGAAAATACGTACTATCATCTGACACTTGTTTGACGATGGCAATTGTTGGGTGCAACTTTTTCCAACGTCTGCTTCTGCACGTTAGCAGAAGAGTTGGATTTAGAGACAAGTGGCTTTGGTGCCACCTCGCAGCTTCTTATGATAAGCGTGACGTGGTACATTTGGCTCCGCTCTACTATCCTCATACATATTATTTTATTGAAAATTTTTAATTAGATTGATTATCCGTAAATTAATTTAATATATATTTAATTATTTTATTTTTATTAATTGATGTAAAAATAAAATATTAAATATATATTATTATATTATTAGATTAGTTTAATAAATAAAGTGTATCTAAAAATTTTTCTCAGTTAATAAAAAATGTAAGCACAAATTTTTATTTTATTTAACTTGACAGCAAATTAACATATCTGGGTTGATTTTATTGCCTGTTGAGTTGAATTTTGGGCCATCCATATCAATTAATAATATATGGCAATTACTCACATGCATGATTGGACCTGTAACTCTTTGCTCAGGTTAATGCAATTGACTTCCAAAATTCTACTTTACCGCAAAAAGCGAAATTTAAATTTTCAAGTAATAAATTCATTCACACTGCTTTATCTATTAATATTCAATTTTTACTAATTAATAGATAATTTTATTAGTATTTCTATTTATAAAAATTTAAAAAAAAATCACAGTTTTGAATCTCATTGCTATTATTTATTCAATTTTTTCATATGAAAAATATATCTTTTATTTATTTTTATTGATCTGAGCTCCTGAAAAGAGCAGCAGCCACAGCCAGTACAAGAGATATCGATATTGATCCCTTAAACCATGGCGGTTAACGGTAAATGAGATAACGGTCCCTTTCGTCTACCAATCGCAGATGTAGGTGGCGGCCGGTTAAGGGGCGTTGACTTTCAGGAGCGCGTGTAGATAAGAACCAGAAAGCGGTTGAAGCGCGCGCCATGCTCTTCTTCAAAAAAGCAACGACGTGTATGGTTCACCAACTTCTGACTTGTATGCAATTTTAATTTTCTTTCCCGTGCATGTTATTTTTTTTATTTTAAAAAAACATTAATTTTTTTATCATATGATTTATATTCGAATTCTAAATTATTATTATTACTATTATTATTATTATTGTAATATTGTACATTAAAAATCTGCATGCAGCTATTTATAGTCAATTTTTTTATAAGTAAATTAATTTTATTGATTCAAACTAATAATATATCGATAGAAATATATATAAATTTACTAAAAATTATAATTAATAAAACAGTAAAAATAGTCACAGCAACCAGATTAATAGCATAACAAATCAACTTAAAGCTTATAAATTTGATAATGCTATAGTGACTAGAAAATATATGATTCCAGTATTGCAATATACTAACGATTATAATATGATTTGTTATTTCTGTTGGATCAAATATCATTTATCTATCTGAAACACCCATATAAAAAAATACTACAACAAAATGATAGAAATAAGACGTTGTAACAAAATAAAATACCGCAACATGATAAAAAAATCACAATAAACAAAATAAAAATCTAGATATATATAAAATAATCTCTTATTTTAGAAATAAATTGATAAAAAAAATATATAAATGGATGATTTCATATCAGTAATGACTAAAAATCATCTCTCCTAATTACTTAAGGAAGATAATTGTTAAAGAAAGAAAAAAGAAAAAAGTTGAGAGAAAAATAGGTTAGGATTTTTTAAATTAGTTAATATTTTAAGATCTTCAATTTGTTCATTAATTACATGTTCATCCCTATACTGTATGTGTATCTACTTGATTTCTTGTACGCATTAGTTTTCTTTAATAGGAAAATAATTAGATATTATTTGGATTAGTAGTTTGCTTTATTAGGAAAATAAATAGATATTATTAAGATTTTTGTGATCTTTCTTAATTTGTAAGCGTGTGATAGATGTGTAAGTATTGCAACTGAAAAATGATAAATTAGGGTTAACTTATCGTGATAAATTGCAAAAGCAATTTTGGGTTTAATAATATATTCTTAATTAGAAACATTTTTTTGGAAAATTTACTATAGATTAACGAGATAATTATCTGGCCATGCAAATACAGATTATTATATATTTTTTAAAATAATAAAAAAAGAAATCTTATAATGACCTGGTTTTGTTCCCTAATCTTTAGATTAGTGGGGGAAGTTAGAGCAAATGGGATAGTGTACATGTGTATAAGAGAAAATTGTAATGGATGGGTATATATATAGTAGCTTTCAGTTTGATGTTAGTGTCACTAGACTTGAATTGTTTGCCACTATTAATATTAATCTTGATGTATATGATGATCTCGATGAATAATTAGTTTGTACTTGTCCATTAAGTTTTGATTAAGTGGTTAATGATCAAGATTAGTTGTTACCATATGTGGTAATTAATTATGCTTTTACGTGCTTTAAAATAAATAAAATGAAAAGGATAGCTATTGGAATTATTCACCTTTGCATCATTCATATATTATCTTTCAATTACCAAAATTAAAATGAAAAATTTTATAAATTAATCGTAGCGAAAAAATGCCTAAAATTGTTGCTATTATTTTTAGCTGTATTATATCCAATATTTTATGTGAAACGAGTAGCCAAAGCTTAAAAAATCAGTTGTAATTAACGTGTGACAAAAATAAAATGACGTGGAATAATATATAAGATCAACAAAAACTACACTAACCAAATATGGAAGAGATTTTAATTAGTGGCAGTGATGAATGTCACTAGTTATAGCTAATAATATATGTCACAGAAAACAACTAAAACTGTATGTATAACAACTCAAACTTAAATTAAGCAGCTACCCAATTCATATTTTGATGTTTGTTGTGAATAATTTTTTAGTTTTCATGAATTACAAAAAGTACAACATATTTCACTAAGTACTTGATAAACAAGAAAAAAAAAATATATATATATATATATATATATATATAGTCTATTAATTTCATAATTTTCAAGGTTATTTAAAATAGAAACAAAAAATCAGAAAATAAAACTTATACCAAATAGCTTGTTAGGATATGCATTAATTTGCTAAGTTGAGGTGAGGGAGTAATATTCCATGCAAATTTCATATTACCAAAATATGGGAGAGATTCTAGTTGAAATGTAAAAATTTAAATTTTGAGAGTATTGAGATACTAGCTTAACATGCTTGATTTCCAATTATACATAAAAAATAATTAATTAAAAAAAAGAAAAGTTTATAAGTATATATATAATTTGAATATTTATAGGATGTTACAAGACATTTGAACATGTACCGTTATGGCAATGTAAGCTCATATATATGGGAAGTGTTAATTAATATCGTTGCATTGTTTTATCACATGCATGTAAAAGGAAGTTCATAGCATCTTAATTTTTATTATTATTTGATATCAATATCATAATTTTATATTGAAGAAAAGGCTTTTTTAAAAATAAAAAAAAGTTCTTCGAGGTCTTTTTTATTTAAGAAAATAAAAGAGTAGCAAATCAGCTAATAATAATAATAATATAAACATATTATATATTGTGGCATTGAAATTGTGGGAATTACGAAACTTCAAAGGCAGTGAAACACTAATGACTCACGCCATAAGACCAAAAGCACAAGTTTAAGTGCAACAAGCAATCTATGCATCCCATCAGATCTAAGAACGACATCGTTTGGCAGTCAAAAATGCTGAAAAACATAATCTCCGTTGACCATGTCAATGGTCAATATCTTCGTTTCCATGAAAAAAAAAAAGTCAACAATATGAAACAGGTTTCACGTTGATAAAAAGGTTATAGATAAGAGAGACTGCATTTTCCCTGAAAATTGTTTGGCGTGTAAATTCTAAATTCTATACGTCTACAAAAAAATATTACTATTTTCAATTTTTCATATTGAAAACATTTTGTATTTAAGTTTCCGTATTACCGGGAGACCCAGTTTCCCGGTTTGCAAAGGTTACGTCTTTTTGTAATTTGTAAGCATTTCCACGTGTCGCGTAATCTCACCTTTAGATCACCAACCCACTGCTCAATCCTCAAATATATATACACCTGTTTCTCCTCACGAATATTTTCAGTTCTCCTTCTCCACCATCAAAATTCTCTCGTTGTTTTTTCTTTTAATCTCCTTCAATAATTCACCATCGAGATTCTCTGTATGAAACACAAAACAGCTGGTGGCGCCATGATTGCAGAACGCAGAGGTGCTAACCGGCCGACGTTGTCTTCTCTCTTGCAATCCGATCTTCCAATCTTCCCTAACCAAGAAAATGATATTCCTAATCAGAAAACCAGTCCGCCTTCTCACCATACTAGTCCTAAGTATTTGAATAGCAGCACGCCGACAAGCGGCGACGGTGAGGCTTCTCCTTACCTGATGTCATCTCCATGGAGTCATCCGTCTCCGTATGCAAAATCTCCATGGTTAGTGCCATCTCCGATAATCAACCACAAGCTCGGTAGTAATGGTAATGACCTTGTCGGATCCATTGTGCGTGAAGAAGGTCACGTGTATTCTTTGGCTTCTGCCGGAGACTTGTTGTATACTGGTTCAGATAGCAAAAATATACGGGTATGGAGGAATTTGAAAGACTTTGCTGGATTCAAATCCAGTAGTGGGTTAGTTAAGGCCATTGTTATACACGGTGACAAGATTTTCACTGGACATCAAGATGGCAAGATTAGAATATGGAAAGCGTCTGCTAAAAACCCTAGTGTCCATAAAAGAATAGGAACCTTGCCCACTTTTAAGGAGTTCATCAAGAAATCTGTCAACCCCAAGAATTACGTAGAAGTGCGTCGACACAGACACGTTCCATTCATCAAGCATTATGATGCAGTATCATGCCTAAGCTTGAACGAAAAGCAGGGTTTATTATACTCTGGATCTTGGGATAAAACCCTGAAAGTATGGCGATTATCTGACTATAAATGCCTCGAATCCATCAATGCTCATACGGATGCCATAAACGCCGTCGTGACAGGGTTCGATTCGTTGGTGTTTACGGGCTCTGCCGATGGAACCTTAAAAGTGTGGAGGAGAGAGCTTCAAGGGAGAGGAACCAGGCATTTTCCGGTGCAGACACTGTTAAAACAAGAAAACGCGGTAACCGCCCTCGCAGTAAATCATGAATCAGCAGTGATTTACTGCGGTTCCTCCGACGGGTTGGTAAATTTTTGGGAACGTGAAAAGCACTTGTCGCATGTTGGGGTCCTCCGGGGCCACAAAATGGCGGTCTTGTGCTTGGCCACGGCCGGTAATTTAGTGTTCAGTGGGTCCGCAGATAAAAGCATATGTGTATGGAAGAGGGAGCCCAGTGGGGTCCATCTCTGCTTGTCGGTTTTGACAGGTCACGGTGGGCCGGTCAAATGCTTGGCCGTTGAAGAAGATCAGGAGTCTGAAAAAGGAGATGAACGGTGGATAGTGTACAGCGGTAGCTTAGACAGGTCCGTTAAAGTTTGGCGCGTGTCCGAGAACGCGCCACAGTTGAGAGAGTACAACCAGTACCAATCCCCAAGGCTAAGCTTTTCTTCGCCGACCACAACAAACAAAGGCTGCTATCAAGGCTAAACTGAAAGATGACGCGTGTAAAATTGGACGTGCAGAGTACGCGGAGCCACAGGTTCTGTTTGGTAACTAGGTAAAGGCTGTTAATTATATTCCGTTGAGAAAAGGGTACAATGATGGATGGCTAAGTGGACCACTTGAGCATCATAGAAGAAGCACCACACAAGTGATGCAAAATAAGCCAAGTATCCAAACAGGACATATCATGGGTTCCCTGGTTGATGAAGCAATGTGCTCATAGTATATTACTACATATATATAATATAGATTATTTTCCAAAAAAAAAGAAAAAGAAATCAGAAGTTATTTGTTTAAATTACGAGAATTTTTGTGGTACGCATATAGCTTTATAACTATTAAATCGTTAATTTTTAATCTCAGTTATTAAAAATCAATGGCTGAGATTGAAAATTAATAATTTAATAATTTTAAAATATTTTAAATTACATTAAGTGTACCATAAAATTTCTCTTAAATTATAAAAGGGCTGTATATACTATTTGCGTTTTGTATATCTTCTTGTGAGTTTGTATCATCAAAGTTGAGAAGTGTACAAATATTTAAAAAAAAAATTGATTGTGTTTGATATTTATAATTGTCTTCTTTTATTTTGATGTATTATTGTTTGTTATGCTTTATTGACAAAAATAAATACTTTTTTTTTTAATATCATATCAAGTTTGTAATTTGGTGAACAATAATAATAAGTAATAACTTGTGAACCTAGCCTGATGCAGGTTCATACAATCAATTTGAGTCAGACTCATGTTACAAACTAAAAAAAATAAATAATAGTACTTGTAGCTAGAGATATGCAAACAATTAGAACTGAAAATTTTAAAAATGGATCAATTATATAAAAGGGAGCACTTTACTGCTTTTATCTACTAAAGGCACCAATCCAGATTACCAAATGAAAAAGTTAATATATATATTCTATAAATAAATTTATGAATTAATTTAAATTTAGTTTTTAAACTTTATGAATTCATGCAATTAATATAAAGTAAAAATTTATTCAATTGACAAATATATGAGAAAATGTAAGTATAACAAGAGAGAATTTAGTCTTTAAACTTCAATTAATATAAAGTAAAAATGAGCCAACATCAATTGGTTTTTCGTCCTTTAAAAGGTATTCATTGTGATACATTTAATTGTGTTAATTTTATTAGTTGATATGAATACAATATATGTATATACATGTTAATTGATAATTAGATTAGTTAATAAATGATCCGGTCTACGTACCTAAGAATTGCTCTGAATTTAGAGCTGAATTTTTCACAATTGAGTTCAACTTGGGAAACGGTACACAGACTTGGGCATGTGTTCAAAACTTCAACAAATTTAGGTGGTGCTACTTTGCTCTTGTGAGATCGTTATGTAATTCTTTCTGCATAATATTTGGCTTTATCAGTTTTTGCATTCCATGCTCCTGTATAAAAATACTTTCTTGATTTAGAGTTCATTTTTCCCAAATAACATAATAGTTTGATAAAAGACAAAAGACGCTTGTCTATTTATTCTATTTTGTCATTTAGCCAGTTAAATTTTTTAATTCAATTAATTTGCCCTCTAAATTTAATTTTTCATTTACCTTCATTGCATTTTATTTAGAAATGTGTGACCTCCTGTTCTCCAACGATGACATGACAATAATATTTGAAAGCAGGATAATATTATATTTTTATAAAATGCAAGGAAAATGTAGATCAAAAAATAAATTCAGAAGATGAACTTGATAAAAAAAATATTTAAGAGGGCAGAATGGCTAAAAAGGATTAATATAAAGGGGACACACATATATATAAATGAACAAACCATCATCTGAGAAACAAACGAAATATCCAATACAAAAATCGCCGCAAATAGAGTGAAGGTTTTCATATTGTTGGCTAAAAAAATATTGCAATGGCCACATATTGTTGGCTAAAATTTTTATAAGGATTCGAACTTGAACTAATTAGGAGTATATTAATATCTAATAGTTCATATTATAATATATACTTCCTAATCATTATCATAAAAATTTATTACTTCTTAATAGTGCCAATCAATTAAAGAAAGGGAATATATAGATGCATATACTTGTGCTATATATTTATATTTTTGATATTGTATAAAATCAAAAGAAATAGGAGCAGTTTTGTTATATTTAAGAAATAAATTGATTAAGGTAAATTGTAAAGGGAGAATATATATATATATATATGGAAAATTTTGGTGAAGAAGAATAACAATTTGTGGTACAAGATTCAAGAGTAGATATCCATAAGCATAACAAAAGGGAAGAAAATCTAAAATAAATTGTATAATAGTGAATTTAGCATTAATTCCCGGTATATATTAAACAATATGTTCTATAATAATAATAAGAAGAAGAAGTTGTGTGAATCCGTTGTAATATAGTTGGTTGTAGATTTTAGGAGTTTCTCCCACACAATTTGGATTCTAATTTCACTGTTTCTTTCTCCAATGTATACTGGATAAAAAATAGAAAATTAATTAACTTGGATGTCCCCGGCCATGGAAAATTCAATCAGCAGATTGCAGTGTTTGTGAAGCACTAAAAACCAAAGATATATGAATGTAAAGTGTCTTTTATGTTCAAGTTTCGTATAAGTGAAGCAAGTATGGAAAATGAAATTATACACACCATACTTCCACACAAATATCTTCGAAAACTCGCTCTCGTCGACTAGGGATCAATTTGTATGTAGAGAAATGTTTAGAATATTTTCCAATACTATCTAATAATACTGTATTTTTTGATTGGTTATTGAAAAAAGTTAAATTTTTATAAATAATTTTTGTTTTTTATCATTCTTTCTCCTCACCATAATGTTGGAAAACGTTGAAAAATAGAGATGAGCATCATTAGTATTACTCGTCTATATATATGGTTAAACCATAAATAATATATTTTTTCTAATTATAAATAATAATAACTCTTAATAATTGATGTGCGCATAGTCCTTTCTAATAAAAGGTTTTCAATTCAATTTCTGAATATGAAATAAAATTAAAATTTTGTAAAAAGATATATATATATAGTGTGAATGCAGTTTAATTTATACTCTATATAGGTCTGATCACAAATATCTTCAGCTAGTCAACTAAAATTACATATTGAAATTAATTCTGCTTGTACTGGATAAGATTTCAAAAGTGTCAAGTATACCCTCATAAGGTAACTGCATATCTAAAATTCAAATTTAAAACTTCTGATTAAATTGGAAGAGATCTACGTCATCTCATCTATGACCTCATGAGGTAGTTTATACTCTACATGATACAAAGTGATTTAACAAAAAAATGAATTGTCTTCAATTGAACAAGAAGATGATTTTTTTGCACTCCTTTGATAATGTTTGCAGCTTCTTGAAGCAAAATACAAATGTTATAGGACGGGGTATAGAAAATCTTAATCCAAGCCCAACATATTTAAGAGTTGGGCTGGAATTCTTTCGACACATTTAATTTTCAACTCAATTGCGTCCGTATCACGGATGTTATATGTTTCATCTTGTAGTGTAAAAAATAGTGACAATTTTATAAATAAATCAAATTTATACAGCTACCAATCACACAATAACATTTTTGTAAATATTCATCATTTGTTATTAAATAAAAGTTTATTAATTTATTGAAAAATATTTATTAATTCATTAAAAAAGATTTATTAATTTATTGAAAATGTTCATTACGAATAAACTGAAAAGGTCTACTATAAATGAACTAAAAGTTTATTAACTTATTGAAAAATGTTCATTACGAATAAAATAAAGTTTTATTAGTTTATTAAGAATGCCAATAAATTAAAAAAGTTCATTAGTTTATAAAAAAAAATTCATTAAAAAAAATTCATTATGAATAAAGTAAATATTCATTAGTTTAATAAGAAAGTTTGTTACGAAATGAACTTAAAGTTCATTAGTTTATTAAAAAAATCCATTAGTTTATTAAAAAAAATTCATTAGTTTATTAATAAAGGTTCATTTCTTATATTAATATAAGGTCATTTTATTTCTCTGTATACTTAATTTAATAAATATTTTTTTATATTTTCATTTGTAGGTATGAATTCATTGAATTCTCTTTAAAAAAATTCAAAACTTAACAAAAAATCGAGATAAAATGTACCAGAAAAATGACAAATCGAGACAAATAGCTTCTTAAAATGCAAAAAAAAAAAAAATACAAAATAATTGTTGATTTTATTTTAAAATAAAATGAACATTTATCAATAAACTAATGAACCTTTTACCAATAAATGAATCTGAGTAAAATTTATTTTATTTACAAAATTGACATTGTACCTCCCACACTTATTTAATTCATGTTGTAATATAAACCCATTGCATGATATAATTTGCCTACTTTATCATTTCTGACTAGCAAGAGCTGAAGTAACAAAGAATAAAATCCACATGATTGGGAAGCCTTATTTATTTCATTTATTTATATGTCTTCTTAATTCAGAAAAAAAAAAACTATTGACTTAGTAGAGAGATAAATCCAAACTCATATACAATAAAAAAAAAAATGAAATTTATAGTGTTAAACAATTTTTAAAAAAGAGTATTAAATAACTATTTAATCACACAGGTATAGAATCTTTAATTTTTTTTTTGATAAAACACACAAGGCATAGAGTTAATTGTTTCAAAACAATGTATTTGACTAAGTCATACTTAGCCTTAAAAAAAAGGAAAAAAAAAAGAGAAAGAAAGAGTAGTAATTCATACTCAAATAGTCCAGAACTTGGTCAAACAGTACGCAGGCTGTACCATATACTAGGAAAAAAACAATATTTGTATTATACAGTTAATCTTTTAATTTATATATTCACTTTTAACACTGTATTGTAATTAAATTAGTAATGACATCATGTTAAACTATTTGTATTATACAGTTATTTCCATTAACAACTATTGTATTTATTTATTAAATATTATTATAGTTATATGTTATGTATTTATTTTATTATTCTGATTTTTGTAAACTAACTAGTCATTCTATAAATCTCAACATCAAATCATGCGTAGATCTGTGTATTATTTTAATTTTGATTAGATTATAAAAATAAAGCTATAAAAGTAAGGTCACAAAATTAAGCATTAATAAATAATTATATAAATTTAATTGAATAAGTTGTTTAAAATTGTTGTTGAGTGTCCAAATGTATATTTTGAATTTTTTTTATTTAATTGATTGATTTTTTAATTTTTTATAAACTTATTTTTTAAATATATTTCTAGAAAAAATATTTTTTACTTATTTTTATTTAAAAATAATTTTTAAAATTTAAAGAAATTAAAATTATAAATTTTTTTCAAAAAATGCTTTTAAGAAACCCAACTCCAAACAGCCGAAGTAGATTTTGTGTGAGTAAATTTCACCTGATGACACTTTAATTATATAAATTTTAATAATTTACTATTTCAAAAATTATTTATAACATAAAATTATTTTTTTATAACTAAAATAATATTTAAAAAATCGAATTATTACAATTTATATATTTAAATAACCGTCGGCGATATTCGGTATAGTACTGGCTTAAGATTGATAGAATAAGTTGCAAATTTTTTTAAAAAAAACTCAACTGATTAACTTTGGTCATCGATTTAAGGTATAATTATACTGAAATTTACCAGGTCAATCGAGTAAGCTAAGATTGCAGAAACAAAAAGAATCAGCCAAAGTCAGTTAAAGTACAGCCATTTGAAGCGGCAATGGCCTCCCTAATTTCTTCAAGTCTCTTTCACAATGGAATTTTCCTAGCAATTTCATTCAACGCGTTGACGATGAAAAAACAAATGCACACAAGAAGCAAGTTTTCTTGAAAATGTCTACACTGTCTTCTCTCAAGTCTCTAGCGTTTACCGTTGTGACATATGATTTAAATTTCTTCTTCTTCTTCTTCTCTATTTTTCTTCTTTGATCAATGTTTTGTAATTCTGTTTCAGCAAACAGAGTTTCATTTAGAAACGATATTCTTTTTCGTTTCTTGTAATTCATATTTTTTTTTTAAATTATAAGAATGCAACTGCTTGCTGGAGAATAACTGTTGCTACTCTTCATTTTTAATTTTTAGCTTAGTTTTGCTACTTCGGTTCGTGGCAAAATTGATTTTGCTTATTGGGCTTTTGATATTAATTATTTTGCTTGATTCATTTGCAAGATTATTTAGTTTGGGATTTTTGAGTTAATTGGTTTTGATTTATTGGTTTTTTCAAATTAGTTATGTTGCTTCGATTGGGTTGGGTTATTGAAGATGTTGGTTATTTCTAAAATGGGTTTCAGTGAGTTGAAATCATTGGTTTCTTTTTTGGGTTTAGAGTAAGAATTATAATATAAGATGGCTCGGATATTGCGAAAAATTCTGCCCGCTGTACCATCAACTCCTAAAGAAGATGATGATTATAGTGAGTCACAGTCTTACTCTTTTGCCGTGGAGTACACTGGGCCTCCAATATCTCGTGAAATTCCTCAGGCAGTGCCCATAGATGTTAAACAGATCCCAACTGCTGCCAAAGTTGCCTCGGCCTTACTGTTGAATGATGTGCCGTTGCCGTTTATCCAACCAATTGTAAAGTCTAGTTCATCAGACAAGAAACCATCCAAGGAGTCAGAATTAGAACAGAATTGGGTCTTCAATAGCAATGATGTGCCTTGTGAATCATCCACTGAGGTGAGTGCATTGGGTTGTGTAAATGGTGATGAAAGTAGACGCAGTTTATCCAATAGAATTGGAAGTTCTGGTGGAGGAGAAGATGCAAATGGTGACAGTTGCAGATCTAATTTATCTGACAGAAAACAAGGTTATGGCCAACTGAGAAATTGTGGTGGCTGCGATAGTTCTCATGAACTATCTGGAAGCTTGCAAGGATCGGAAGCATGTGATGATAGTAGGGAAGATGCAAGCGGAGAGTTTCAAGGTTATATGAACCCCACAGACGGTGACTCAATAGAATTCGATCCACGTTCAGGTTCTATATCATCTGAGAGATTTTCTGGCAGGGAGGATGATTGTATTGAAGTAGCTTCTCACCATGTCAAAAGACCTTCAACAGTAACTTTCTGTGATCAGGAAGAATCTGATCTATCTTATGTTGAAAGTGGAATCCCTGCAAGTCCAATGGCTGTGAGGCCTGGAAAGAAAGGGACATGCTATAAATGTTTGAAAGGAAATAGGTTTACAGATAAGGCGACCTGCATTGTATGTAGAGCAAAGTATTGTTATAAGTGCGTGTTGAGAGCAATGGGGTCAATGCCAGAAGGAAGAAAATGTGTGACCTGCATTGGTCAAAAGATTGATGAGGCAAGGCGAAGGAACCTGGGGAAATGTTCTCGTATGTTAAAGCAACTATTGCCGGTGATGGAAGTTAAACAGATAATGCTTTATGAGAAATCATGTAAAGCGAATCAACTCCCACCAGAGCTTGTTTATGTGAATCGTCAGCGTCTCTCTCAACAGGAGTTATTCCTATTGCAAACATGCCAATACCCTCCAAAAAAGTTAAAACGAGGAAACTATTGGTATGATAAAGTGTCTGGTTTTTGGGGAAAGGTGAATGTTGCACTCTGCTTTCACTTTCAATGTGATTTTGTTAACTTTTGTGGCACCACACTTAATTTATTATTCTGATGGACAGGAAGGACAGAAGCCTTGCCAAATAATTAGTCCCCAGTTGAATATTCGGGGTCATATACAGCGAGATGCTAGCAAGGGGGACACAAATATTTTGATAAATAATCGGGAGATAACTAAACCAGAGCTCTTGATGCTGCAGGTTTGTTTAGCTGCACATAGTCTTGTTATTTTTATTTTGATCTTTTTTCACAAACATGTATACTTGATACGATCTTTTAAACTTCTGCAGTTGATAGGAGTGAAATGTGAAGGAACAACTCACTTTTGGGTTTGTCCCGATGGATCCTATCAAGAAGAGGGAATGAACAATGTTAAGGGGAAAATATGGGAAAAGGTATATTGGTCTGTGAATTTCGGAATTCACTGACTCTAGTCCCAATCTTGTCAGGGGATTGATGTTACCTGCTCAAACTTAACCATTAAGCTTTTAACAATAGTGGAGCTACTGCTTTTTGCAGAAGCGAGTGAAGTTAATTTGTGCGGCATTGTCTCTGCCAACACCTCCTGGTTCTGCCAGTTCTGGTAATGAAGAAGCGAATACTGTTGTCCCGCAAAGACTTGACCAAAAATCACTTTTCAAACTTTTTCTTATTGGTTTTGAAAAATCTGGCACAAGTACCTTTTTTAAACAGGTAAGAAATTAGGTTATGTTTCTTTTGCTTGTATGATTGTGTGATGAATCTGGATTTGCTTAACTCATGTTGATGTGCTATTTACTTAATTATGTTCATCTTATAATCAGGATGATAAATTTTATCTTGTTAACATATTAAATAACTGTGTGATGATAAATTTTATCTTGTTAACATTAAAAAAGAAATGTGGCTAATACATGTGCATCCTGATAATTCTTCTGTTTTACTACCTTATAGTGGCATTACAAGCAACCATAACATTGACTTGATTTTAAGCTTATTTCAGGCAAAAATAGTCTACCATGTTCCATTTTCTGAAGATGAACGTCAAAATATTAAGTTCATGATCCAAAGTAATTTATATGGTTATCTTGGCATTCTGCTTGAGGGGCGTGAAAGATTTGAAGAAGAAAGCTTGATCAGGAAGAAAAGACATTTCATTGACCAATGTAGTTCTTCAGGTGAAATGCTATAAACTTTTGCCTTCTCCTTGGAATTTGTTTTCTGAAGCACTTTTTCCTTTTTACTTGAGAATCTTTTTAAGGACATCTTTTGATGCATAAATAGTTTTTTTACTAACCCTGATTATGGGAAGTAAACTTCTTCTTCTTCTTTTTTTTTTTGCTCCCTTCATTCTGTAGTTTATGAAAATCAACCTCCATAAAAGCTGAGAGCCCGAGACTGTTAATCCTCATCTATATATTTGCCTCAGTTTTCGAGTTGTTTGTATGTAGACTTCATAGTAGAGCTATAAATTGTTTCAAATTGGGTTAGGAGTGCTGCTTTTTAATTGCTATATATTTCATTGGAGTCCTTTATTTTATCTCCGTTAAACTATGTAGTCCTTTTATTACAATTTAAAGTATTTATTGTTAGTCATAAAGAATATTCTTTTTTGTTTAAAGGACATTAGTACAATATGTCAAATTTAAAGAGGTTACAGTACAAGATAAAACTTGCAGGGGTACTAGTGCAATAGGTCAAACTTCAGGAGGTAAATAATAATTTTTTCTTTATCATTTCACCACAATCTATTGTTTTCTTAACATAAAATCTAATGAAATGACGTATTAGTAGATTATAATAAAACAGAGGGGGTAAATCATATAATTTTCAAATCTCAGAGGTTCTAGTGTATTATGTTAAACCACAGAAGTAAATAGCAATTTTCCCATTATTTTTTATGGTCTTGTTAAAAACAAAGTTGATAAGAATAATTCATGGAAGTGCATTTTACCGCAGCTCATAGTTTAACTTTTTTTGTTTTGTCAATCTGACAGTTGTAAAACATTACACTTACATACTTTCTTCCAAGTTGTAACTTAGTAGCTGTTTCAGGTTCAGGACCAATTATTGATGTGAAAAGAACTATATTCTTTTCCACATCAGTTGGTGCAGAGACGATAAAAGATTTGGTGGACTAATAGCACTACAATAAAACTAAACCATATAAAATCTTTAAGTTTCCAAAATTAAAATGCAGTTCATGATAATAATTAATATTAAGTATTTGTTTCCATGATTTAATCAGTAATACTCTAGCTCATTATTTTCAAGTTATTAGTTCTTGTTGGATTCTTGCTCCAAATTTCTTTTCATTTCTTCTTATTTGGTGGTTTTTAATTTGATCCTCTCTTCCTCAGATGTATACACACACTATACAACAGTTGAAATGGACTTACTCTTGGCCAAAAAATTGACTTGATTAGTTTACACATATTAGATCTGAAATTATTTATTTTTAGCAGATGAGGGTGAGATCGACAATAAAACAATCTATTCCATCAGCCCCAAATTGAAAGCTTTCTCAGATTGGCTTCTCAGGGTTATGGTTTCTGGTAATTTGGAAACCATATTCCCAGCTGCAACTCGTGAATATGGACCTTCTGTGGAGGAACTGTGGAATGATGCGGCTATCAAAGTCACATATAGCCGGAGGAATGAATTAGAATTGCTACCTAGAGTTGCTACATATTTCCTAGAAAGGGTAGGATGATAATACATGTCCTGAGTTTATTGCTCTTTTATGTTCTGTTGGTCATTGACAATAATTTTCATCCTTTCTTCATCACCACAGATGTCAGTTCTTGTCTGTTCACAATTTGATGCATATTTCCTCTTCTATGTAAGATTTGTTTTTTTAGTTATGTGCTTTATTTCCTACTTCATATTCATGCCCCTTGCACTTAAAACCAGTGATAAAGTCGATTGGGTGCTAGAATACGAATAGTTGGTTTAATTGTTCCTTTACTTCTAGAACAATGAAAACCTTAGGACCTGATTGAACCCCTTCTCTCAAGCCAAGAATGGAAATAGATATCTTCATTTTGATTTCCAGAAATATAATTGATTTTCACCTAACCGTTGTGGTTATTCAAGTATTGAAAAATTGTAGAAGCAAATTCACCTCTTGCATTTCAAATATGAAAATAAAATTTATTATGCCCTGGCTTTAGTTAGGGCTTCCAGTTTTCTCTGCCAACTGCAGCTTGTTTTACCTTATGCTTTTGTCGTTCAATAAATTCTTAATTTTTCAGTGAAAACCAAACATGTTGTTAGTCTTTTCTCATTGTTTGAATATAGCTGTTCGTTCAAAAAAGTGATTTTATCTTTCTACTTAGGCTGTTGAGATTTCAAAGAAAGACTATGATCCTTCTGATATGGATATCTTGTATGCTGAGGGGATTACATCACCCCAAGGACTTTCTTCCATGGAGTTTTCATTTCCCAAGCCCGCCCAGGGCAGTAGCTATGGCAACAATGAGTTTGATCCTTCGCAAAGGTTAGTTTTATCCATTCTATTTTATGTGCTGGTAATTGATAGAGCAATAAGTAACTGCCTGAACTAGTGAACAGGCTTGTAGATTGTCCAGATTCCTACATTTTTGTAACAATAAGTAACTGGCTGAACAAAGATAGTATGTGGAATGGAAGAACTAAGTTTCGGGTAAAATTCAAATTTCAAGTAAATTCAAACAATCTGTAGGTCAATATTGGGTTTCTTAAGAGTGTGCATTATCTTCATCTTCTGGCTGGAAGAAAGATGGGAAAACTTTTTGAAGTGGTTGTATTTGCTGTGTTTGGTGGGACTGAGGTGCTAGAAACTTTTGGCATCATTATGGGACATGATTGATCTTTTGGCATCATTACTGTCTTTTTTTTTAATCTATTTCAAGGTGTTTCACTCGCTGGCAAAGGCATTGGAGAGCGCCTTCAATTTTGATTGTTTTTCATCCTTCCATGGGAGGAAACTTTTTCTCCTTATCTTCAATCCCATCTTCTCCTCCTTATTTGTGCCTTTTTTTTTTTTTTTCAATCTGTATGTAGGAGCTAGAGCGTGAATTAATGATTCTTTTCAAATATTTTGTGCCTTTTTTTTTTCAATCAGTATATGGGAGCTAATGTCTTAATATAATTTTTCTGATATCTATTAATAATTCTTTTCAAATGTTTTGTGCCTTTTTTTTTTTCAATCGGTATATAGGAGCTAATGTCTTAATATAATTTTTCTGATATCTATTAATCATTCTTTTCAAATATTTGCAGCTTCATGCAAGCTTGCAGGTACCAACTGATCAGAGCAAATCCAAGAGTTCTTGGAGGAAACTGCAAATGGTTGGAAATGTTTGAAGATGTTGACATGGTCTTGTTTTGTGTTTCTTTAACCGACTATGATGACTATGTTGAAGACAGTAATGGAGTTCCCACTAATAAGATGATGGCAAGCAAGCAGCTATTTGAAAGCATTGTTACTCATCCAATGTTTGAAAAGAAGAAATTTCTTCTCATACTAAACAAGTTTGATTTGCTAGAGGAAAAGATTGAACAGGTTCCGCTCACTCGATGTGAATGGTTTAATGACTTCAATCCAGTGATTAGCCACAATCCTAATGCCTGCAACAGCAGCGTGAGAAGTACCAACACTCCATTAGCTCACCGAGCTTTCCTATATATTGCAGTTAAGTTCAAGAGATTGTTCAGTTCTGTTACAGGTGGTAAGCTGTTTGCTGCACTGGTTACAGCACTGGAACCTGATAGTGTTGATGAAGCTCTTAGCTATGCAAGGGTGATTCTGAACTGGGAGGAACAAGAGGAACCCATGGAGTTAACTTTTACCAGCATCGAGCAAACCTCAACTTCATGATTAACTGTACTACAGTGTCGCATACAGGAGAAGGGCCAAAGAAACAAAGCCATGGTATTCCTGATGATTTCTTCATTTTTTCATAAAAAAAAAATGTTATTTTGCAAATTTTTCATGTAAAATATGCATGCACATTGCACGTGTAATGCACAGAAAGAGGAGAATAGAGTGATGATCACATATAGTTCATGTAAAGATGATGGTGCTTTTCTTTAAGCCGAGAAATGCTGTCATTGCAGAGACAGCAACAGCAAGTTTAACAACATTTTCCTACTTCTATTTTGCTTCTTTCCATTCTTAATTAGATGATTTGGCATGATCAAACTTATTGTTTCCTATCAAGCATGAATCAAACAAATTTTACTAGCTGTGACTTGGAATATTTTGCTGTTACAGATTTCAACAACAGAGGAAGAGATTGTGTTATTTAAAATTTTTTAATTCAGTTCTGTTCATTTCTCTCAGGTTAGGCTATTGGGTTCAAAATATCATTGAAGACACAGATGAGAATATAAAGAATATTGGGAGATGCTGAATTATTTTATCAAATTATTTCAACTAACCCATTATCCAATTACTCAATAATACAAACAAAGAATAGAAGAAGAGGAAAAATCCCAAGTCATAAAAATTAACTTTGAAGATCAAGAACTTGAGAATTATTTTATATTAATCTAACATATACATATGCAAGTCCATACAAAATTACAGATATGGGTTTTTACAATTTTCTTGATTGGTCCATCTTGATTAAAATGGATCATCACCAAGGTGCAAACCGGTCCATAAGCATGCAGACAGTAGCTTCAGACATTGTAGTTTCCTTATGAACAACTTGGCACTCTTTCTGCTCAGCTTCCTTTTCTTCTTCAATAGCTACTGCTCCTTTGCCTTTTGACATGAGTAACAATGGCTTCTTTGCTCTTGCTTTTTCTTTAAGCTTTGATAGCTCACTCACCCATATCTCCACAACTGCAGACATTTTCCCCTCAAATCAAAAAAGAAAAAGAACCTAAACCCAAGTTTGGAATGTTAATCTGGTTTTGCTTTTCTTTGTGATGAACGTGAAAAAGTGAAGAAAGATTGATCGGTTTTATAGAGGAAAATCTATAGAGAAGAAAAGAAGCTTGGTTGAAGCTGTGGGTTAATTGACCATAGAAAACTACGTGTGGTTGCCCACAGATACTGTTAGGAAACTTCAAAATGGGAATATAATATTATGTTTATGGATATTCCCATCATATCTTCCTGAGAGAGAAATTGGGGTGTGATCACTCACAAATCTGCATCGCTACTTCTAAGTGATTATAACCAATGACAATAGGTATATGTTTGTGGGACCATAGCACTAAAATTAATATTAGAAAGGTGTAGGATAAAATTCTTGAATGCTATAAAAACTAAATTAACGAGAGAGAGAGTGTATATTGATAAAAAATAATTTATAAAGAATTCTACGATGCATCCGGTGTAAATTACATTTGATGCTTTAGGACCATTGGATCATCAACTTTTAATCTCAACTATTCATTATCAATGGATGAGATTAATGATTTTAAGACACCGGTATAAATTATACTGAATGCACCATAGAATTTCTCTTAATTTATATAATATCCTGGTTTATAAGACAAAAATTTGTTCTATCCTAAATTGCCACTTGTTTATAAATTTGAAAGAAGAGAAGACCAATTTGTTCTCTTCTATGTGACCTCAACTCAAAGAATTATTGAGCAAATAATGTGCAGTTTCCAAGCATCTTTGATGATCAAATACAAAACCATTGGTTAACATCAATGACAGTTTGGCCGAGTGGTCTAAGGCGCCAGATTTAGGCTCTGGTCCGAAAGGGCGTGGGTTCAAATCCCACAGCTGTCAACATAATTTTTCTTATTTTATTTTTTTTAAGCTTAAAGGGATTTCATTTATAGTTGGAAATCTGAAATTGTATTAATATGGCTAAATTTATATATTTTTTAATTAAAAAGTTATAATTCATATTAATTAACAATGTTTGAGAAACCCCTTTATGAGCATCAGAATATAACCTGACCAGTGAAGGGTGGAGGATTTCAGAGTCCTAAAAATAGGCACAAGCATTGAAATAAATCACAAAATATTGTTCAAAACGGTGAAAGAAATTTGGAGTATATTTGGTGCAAATGAATGGCTGATATTTTCTTGAAATGGGTATTTGAGTTTTTAGTGAAGATTTTTTAAAGGCTAGATAGTTTTCATTAAGGGCGTACGCATATGTTCTACTTTTGTTTCATTAAACACCCAAGTCAGTTTTTAATGGTCTAACAAACAAAAAACTGAACTGACCGAACATTCAATTCAGCTTTTAATTTGTCAGACATAAAAAAAAAAAAAAAAAAAAAAAGAGCTGAACTACACGGTCTAAATCCAATAATAATTCTTTTCTTTTTTTTTAAATAATCCCATAATAATTCTAAACTAACTGGCATTGGGTTGTGTTGTGTATATCAAATTTGGTTTTATGGTTTTAAAAGATACAACAATCTGGTCTAATGAGTTCAACAAAAAAATATTCTGATGTTTAAAGCAATAACGTCATTACATTACAAGCCATTAACGTAACAACTTGGTTCCAAGTTTAATAATAAAAAAAACATAAACCGAATTTCCACATAAGAAAGAAAGAAGAAAAAGAAGTATCTTCTTCACTTCAGGCACTAAAGCAGTCAACAATCATTGATAATGAAGCCTCAGAATAAGCCAAGCTAGTTGATTTGACTCTCACACCGCGGATGAAAGTAGCCAAGGACTTGGCCAGGGTTCCATTCTCAGCACGAACCACTTTGCTAGGCTCAGGATTAGAAGAGATTGAGACACTTGGCAAGAGGGTCTGACCCTTTTCACGTAGCTTGGCAATCTCACTGGTCCAAATATCCACTAGCCCAGACATACCTTTGCGGTTTATAATCTTCAAGTGAGAATAAAAGCAGAAAGTGCTGTTTAGAAGTTTGAATGATATTGATATTCCGAAGATGTGAAAAGGTTCAGTGGCCTTTTATACAGGTTTAGAGAAGTGGTTTTAAGGTTAACAGAGGCGCACGCAATTCTTCTCTGTGGTGAAAATATAAAAATGAATAAAAGGTCGTTTTGTATATCTTATAGATAAATATCAGTGGTCACTGGTCAAACAGTTGTCCCCACAGGAAAATCTTAATACCACAGCTAGCCAGTGGTTTCTACGACATAGTAGGAATGAGGACAAGTAGAGATGGTATTCATTGGGAAGTAAAATATCTATTTTGAAAGGATCATTGAAGACTCCTAGTAAACTGACGCTTGTGGGAAAATGAAAAAGAGAAAAAAAAATTTGGAAGAATTACCCCCAATTAAGATTACTTCAAATCTTAAAGAGTGTAAGAGCAAACATTTCATAAATGAATTTCATACAACACTGAAGGCATTCAGTTCAAGGATACAATAAAGAACTAAGAATACTATGTAACTTGTATCCTCTATAATCTCAATGCACTAGCAATGTCCAGGAATCTGAGTTGCATGTTGAAAATTGACAGCCTTGGGAGAAGGCAAAAGCATCACTTAACCACCAAATCATTGATTGTTCTGCTTTCACTTTCAAGATGGATTTTATAGTGACTACCCGAAAACCCTCCTGGAAGCGGATCAGGAGATTCTCACATCTTCACAAGGCTGTACGTGATGAAACTCTTGTCATCTTTGTGAGAAAATGTTCATTTCAAGATCTCAGAAGATGCCAGTCTCTGTGGCATAAACCGCTACATGGTTTAAGACGAAACATATCTCATGCTCTCTTCGAGTATTCCCTCTGCCCCACAAGTCATCGATTGTTCAAAAGGGGAGGCATTAATCAAAACAACTGTTGCTCGCAGTTTCTCGCAGTAAAGGGTAATGGCTCATCATATGGATGGAAACAGAGAACCTGAAGCCAAATGGATGCTGTGTTTTCGGGAACTACGTCAACCAGCTTATTCTCCAGTCCAACAAGGAAAAAGTTCCAGACCAGAGTCCAGCCGTCCAATTTCATAAGCAGTTGCCATACAGTGACAAGCTCAGACAATCTCTGCATTAGAAGTTCCCGATCACTGCTTGTGTTCACATTGTACAGACTCCACGAGTTCAAATCCATGGGGTCCAACCTTCATACATGTTGCAAAGATTATCTACACTCATTGCTTGCTTAATCAGATAATCCACTTGCTCTCCAACACTAATTTCTCTGAAAAATTAAAACAGTTACGTTCAAGGGGATAGTTAGGATAAGAAAAAGTACATAACTGGCCACTACATACTTCACCAAGAATAAAGATTTTGGAAATAAATTAGATACCTTTTTTCAGAAATATCTCTACCGTCTATTTTCATCTCAATTCGTCTTAGCACTGATATAGCATAAGGATTTTTACCTGCAGATAACCAAACAAAACAAACATAATAAACAAGACAAACATAATTTCAAATACAATGCCACAAGCATATTTTCTATTATAACAAGAGGGAACTAACATTATCAGCTATTACAGTAGGTCCACATGCTAACAATCGGACTTATGAATGCCTTGCACATTGTTGAAAATGATGAGATAGTAATGCTCAAGTTTTCAAGTATATAGCCTAACAGGGAAGGCCAATTATTGGAAGTAGAATATCTCAAGTCCTCAACTTAGGTCGGAAATATAGTTCACATGGCAGATGTTTGCAACACAACTCTCTAGAAGGCATGTATCTTCAATTTTTTCATAACATGCTTACCTGTTAATATTTGGGCTGTACCTTTTAGGTCAGGAAACACAAGGACAGAGAATGATAACTGCATGGTTATTCACTTCCACTCAGGAAAAATTAAGGGTAATCAATATTATAATTTTGAAAGAACTCAAATTTCATACTCAAGCTATGGTAGTTTTGGCATGCTTATATTGTTAAAATCTTCACAACAATAGTGCCAAATATCGGATTATTTTGTGGTCTCTAGGGGGGCAACTATTTTAACAAACACCCTGTCAAAGGTTCAATATATTGATTCTTAATACACCAGAACAGAAAGAAGGCAATAACAGATCATTTACCACAAGCAATTCTTGGCAATGAGTTTGACATTACCTCTAGCCATTCGATGGCCTGAAAGTGGATTAGGTTGAGGAGCTTCACGATTTTCATCTTCAATCTTATCTTTGCTCAATGAGGATAAATCATCACCTCTACCCTCAATTTTCAATACTGAGTTGTCCTCATTCTGAGTTTGCGAAGACTCAACATGGGTGATCACAGCTTTACCACTTGGTGAAGCTGCGGATTTCAGGTGTTCATTAAACTCACTCGCAGTTGTAACTGAAATAGAACCACTATGCTTCACCTCCTCACATTTGGTTGCTGACTGAACAGACTGTGTGGTTTCCTGGTAATGAGTTTGAGAAGATTGACCAGATTCTATATAATCTGTGACAACCATGCTATTAGACTCATAAGGAAATTGCCGCATTACTTCTGCAGGACTACTGAAACTATCAAGAAGATTAGCTTCAGCATAGTTAATTCCAGATTCTGAGCTACCACTGCATATGCTATCTGGTGGAGAAATCCAACATTTATCTTGCCAAGAGAGTCCAGTATCACCAATGATTTCTTTACAGCTCTCACTTTCGGATCTGGAGAGGCTATCCTTTCCTTCACCATCAAATTCATTACTCCCGTTGTCAAGATGCGGCCTTGACAAACTAATTCCCTGTGATTTTACATCCTGGCTTTCTGCTAGTCCTTCAAGTGCCTGCCGTAAATAAAACAAGGCACATGTGCATCCACATACATGCACACAGAGTACTCAGTTATGTTGCCATTGACAAATTATAGAATTCTAATAGAAAAGCTTTACCTTGTGGAGATTACCAGCATGGAGACTTGCAGTTCGTGCAAGCCTCATCAGTATCAAATATAGTTCCTTCACAGAAAATGTGAGTGATGGTAACAAGGGCTTAAAAGTCTGGATTGCCTCCCTAATTCTCAAACAATAAGACTGGTATATGGCTTGTCCATGAATTGGAGACACTTCCATCTTGGTTTCTTTTTCTCTAGTAATTGCATTTGTCATTGCAGTCACATCCTTTGACAACAAAGATTCAAGTGGAAGAAGAATTGCATTTGCCTGCACAAAAACAGAAACAACGGAATCATAGGAGTTGTGACTGAGATAAATGAATCAACAGAAGGTTTCAAGAACCTAATTCAGTTGTCTGAATTTAGATACATGATGCCAAACCTACAAAGATATCATCTTCAAAACAGAAAAAAATTATCAAGAAACTACAGAACAAGTAATAGATTATGGAAACCTTAGAAAGATCCTCCATAAGAGAATGATGCATGCCAGCAGCCTCCTTTCCCAATGTATTAACATCATGCAGATCTTCAGTTATTGCAAGAACCTAAAGAGAAGCGCAAAAACATAAAATTCCCAAACAAAAGAAGAAACTACTATAAAGACTGAAGAACAAGGAAAGAGAAAAAAGACAATCAAACGAGAAGAAGGCAACTATAGAAATGATTTTGAGGTGGTTGTATCAGGCGCAGGTTGAACCCCAAGGATCAAGCTGGGGGAAGGGTATGTTAAACAATGAACAAAGAATAGCTTAAGCAGACATATCATGCCAATTATGCTTCATTAACTTTTAGAATGAAAACCAAAACAAAGAAGCAGAAAGAACATTGGAAACTATTGGTGGTAAATATTATAGGGATACAATACCTCATCCAGCATGGTACCAGATTCAGAAGTCAAAGCAGTTTGGCCCCTTGATACGCGGCCAAAAGCAGAGAGAGCAACACTAGCTTCATATGCACAGTCTCTCATTGCAAGAACAGTGCTCTGTAGATCACCTGAAAAGACCAAGATCAGCACATCCAACCATGCATTAAATGATAATAAACATATAGTAAGCACAAATTGGGATGTATTTGTCCACAATTGCATTCTTGGCTTCAATGCTCTGTTGTCCTTGGACATAAATAGTTTATTCTCCCTTTTACATCCATAAGGTCTTAGAATCCAAAAAGTTCAGTTCTTTTTTTTTTCTTTTTTTTTTTGTGAAGATGTAAAAACCTATTCTTGGTCCTCTATCACGTGCTTGACCTTTAGAGTTGAGTGATTCTTTGACATGATATCATAGCCTCCTTGACCAAAAGGTCTGCAATTGAATACCTGGGTGCCCTTATATAATTGATTAAACTTCAGCTGAGCATAAGACTAAAACCACTGTGTGCCCATGCTGGGAAACCTAGTGGATTTTTGTATGAGGGCATGTGTTTGTTTGCCCTCAAATATGAGTTATTAGGTTGAGTGATTCCTTGATGTTTTCTTTGTTCTTTCTTCCAGTATCTGCAATGGGGGTCCCTCACATACATCTCCTGTTCTTTTGTGCCAATGTTGTTGTCTTTCTTAGTCTTACATATGAAATAGATGACTATGCACATACTGGCATGAACATTGTTGTAGTATAAACAAAAGGACATTTACCTGAAGCTGACTTTGCTTTAAGAGATGCAATGCTTAGTTCATTAGTTGCAGAATAAAAGTCGTTGGATGCAGCTTCTACACTGCTTTGTGCAAGCTTCCATTCTTGCTCAGTGCCTATGGCAAACAAATGAAAATACACTGACCAGCAATGATAAAGCACATTAACAAAATAGGTAATATCATTAAACAGAACGGAAAACTCACGTGTGAAAGAATGGTAAGTAACCTCCAATTTTGTTAATGCATTCAAGTAAGCTTGCTGCCATGTCCAGCCATCAGCACCAGTCCTTAGAGGATATATATCTTCTGGAATCCGAAAAACCCCATCTCTTGATGCTTCAAACTCCAATACTGACATGCAAATTTTGGCAATTTCTGAGGCCCTTTCTCTAGCTTCCCATAGCAATTTCCTTCGCCTCATTAGATGGTCATGAAATTCAGGAGGAATTCCTGAAGTTTTATTAGAAATATTTCCAGATATACTTGAATTTGGACCACCACAAGCCCATCCCATTGCTCTCTCAAGCTGCCCTTCGGCCACAATAGAATTCCGTTCACAAGCTTGCAGGCAGTCCATTGACCTTGCCATTTCTGTTATGGAAGATTGTATACCTTCAAGCAATTTAGGTCTGCTGAGGTTCAAGATAATTGAATGCAAATTATCCTCACAGGCAAGAAATCTTTGAAATGTGGCTCTGCTCTTGTGTGAAGGGGTCAATGCATCATGCATCCACTCTAATTGGACAATTTCTAGGCTAGTCTTGTGAAGAGCTTCTTTCAGTTCATTTACCTGTCTTTTCATGATGGAAGCTGCTGATCTCACTGCTCGAGCAGTTTCATGTGCATTGCAGTACTCCTCAAGCATAAGCTGAACCTTCCTGACAGCACTGACATCCTTTTTCAGTTTGTCAAAAGAAGGATCCTTCGTTGCCTCAGCCGATTGCTTCAAACAATCAATTTCTTTGTCTAACCAAGCCATGAAAGTTGAAGCAACACGTTCCTTCAAGTATCTACCTATATGTTCTTGAAGTTGGGCTTCGAGTTTCTTTTTAACAACATTAAAGAGTTGATCAAATCCCAAATATTGATCCACAGATGAAGCAACATCATGTATGCATGAATCAAGAAAAGAATCCACAATGCACAGTTTCCAGATAAAAAAGGACTGGCTGCTCAATAAGCCACCAAACTTCCATATATATTCAGATACCAAGCACCCTGAACTCATAAGATCTGCTAAATTGGAAACCTCATCCAATTGAGAAGCAACAGAACCACTGAATGTTGATAATGCTTTATCAAAAGTTTCCAATTCAGAGAAGGGCTTGACTAGCATGGCCAACAGCGCTTTGCTTCCCAAAATATGTGACCCTCCCACATCTTTTGTGCTAATCAGAGATTCAAAATGGCATTCAGAAGACACCAGCACATTTTTAATGTCAGCTTCTTTCTTTAAGAGAGAAGAAGTTCGCATCTCTCTTTCATTCCATGTTTGATGGAGTTGATCCAGCTGTGCCCTGCAAGCTTCTTCTTGGGAGGCAAGCTCCTCTGCCTCCTCCCAGGAAAGATGATCTCTACCCTTCAGAGCAGCTTCCTCTAGTGTCAGTTGTTGCTCAGTAATAAGGCCAACCTTAACAAAGTAGTTCTTTTCAAGTTCAACCAAGGATGCTTTCTCCAATTCAACCTCCAATAGCTGCTCCAATGCCATATCAACAGATCCCCTTATTTGTGAGATTAATCCAAATGCATCCATAACTTCTGACTTAAATGAAACAGCAGATCTCATCACATCCAATAGAACAACTTCAGTCATTTGTGATATCAAACTCTTACAGGAAAGCAAAGAGGATTTAAATACAGAAGTCCAGTTTTTTTCTGAATAATCTTTTGGATGATCTAATTCTGTATCCTCACCAGCTACATCTCTGCCAAAAAGTGTCTGCAACTCAGTAACGAACCCAGCTACGAGAACACATTTCTCTACCTGCTCTTCAAACTCACAGAAATTAGTTCCATATTTATCATTAGAATTTCTTCCCCCAGTAGAGTTACTGAATATGTCAAGAACCCTGTGCTTAACTTCATTGTACAAGGACCTTACAGCTATGTTTAAAACAGATAAGACCTTTTCCTTCTTGTCTTCCTGCTCCCCTGGCAACCTAGCATCCCTGATCATATCATATTTTGATTGTACTGACTTGTTATAAGAACTAGCATCTTCTTTCTTGATAAGACCAGCAGATTGCATGTACTTAACGAAAGTAGACAGAAGATGGTCCTTGGCTATTGATTCAGTCTCCAACCCAACAGAGTTCTCTAGCTCAGCAACCTCTGCTTCAACATTCTTTATATCTATTGCATATTTCTCCACTTTAAGACAAAGATCATCATGACTATGTTTGACAGAATCGAGATTATCTCCATGTAACTTTGCGATAAGTTCAGCAGCCTGTCTTCTAGCAAGAGAGAGAATATCAGAGGACACAGCATTTGCAGATAGTTGCAACACTTGTGCCCAGCCATGTACTGCACTGGTAGTAAGATAGTTTAGAGGTAGAATTCTTTGTAGAGCCAAAAAATATATGTGGATTCCAGTTAGGGCAGATGAGAGTCCATGATCCAGCTCAGCAATGAGCTGAGAAACTTCCCTATCTATGTCCTGACATTGTGCTTGTGTGGGCTCAGGAACTATGGTCAATGGAACCCCTGCCACCTGAACAGCAGATGTAAGAGACAAGGCATCGGCCATATTACTCAGCTTTATGTGGGTATTTATTTCTGGAAGTAAATTGCTCCGTAGAGCATCAAGAATCGTTCCATGTTGCTCCATCCATGTTGCAGCTTCTTGAGCCTTTTCAACTACAAGAGCTTTTGCTTGAGCAAATTCTCGAGCCTGAATCTCAAATGATGCGCGAGTTTTCTCTGAATTAGAAGTTGCTTCAGCAACTATTGACTTTGCTGATGTCTCATGCAGAATGAGGCTGGACCTTTCTTGGTCAGCTCGATAAAAGAGAGCAGAGACAAGCTCATATTGATTTATAACAATAGCAAACCTCTGAAACACAGAATATCAGTTAGAAGAAAGTCCTGAATAAGCTACAAAAATTCTAAGTAGCAAAAACATTGTAAGCAGCACCTTTCCATACCTCAAGAGCAGATTCAACAGCAGGTAAGGTAGCCAACAAGAGATCATGATGTTCCTGATCAATATTGGAAGACGTGAGGCATTATCCATATATGGACACAATGTTCATCTGATGATTTAATAAATTAGGCCTAATGAACAAAAAAGAAAATATGAACCTTTATGTATCTTTTGAATTTTAGCCAATCAATCACTTCTGTCAATTTTAACCCAGTCTTATGATATTGGTAAAATTTGATCAATTTAGCGAGTGAGAACTGAAATATACAAGTAAGCCTATATTCCAACTTAATAGGCAAAAAATATAGTTTCCATTTCATCCCAATGCTTTTGGTAATTCTTTTCCTTTCTTCTTCCTTTTTTTTGGGGGGGGGGGGGGATGGGGTTGGTTATCTACACTTGAAAAAATTTATAGATCAGATTTTCAAATAAAAAGCAAAAAGAAACAAATATTTTGTATGTACTACCATTGCAAAGATAAATAAAGAAATATTTTTACCGATTGGGTAGCTACATAGGCTTTATGCAAATGTTCCTGCACTCTCACTAGATTGGCAAAATTGTTATAAATGTCATAAGGTTAATATTGACAAAATTCCAAGGATCAACTAGAATTTAAAAAGCGCAAAGATTTGGATATCTTTAATCTTTTGGTCTAAACATTAAGAACAGTGCAAGCCAAGTCTAAAACAACAGTCTGGCAACAATGCCAAATTAGTTCAGAGGACTGAAACATCTGGAAACAGCACACTACAAATTTGTTCTACAAAATCGAGTAACCAGATGAAATTTAGAGATGAATAAAGTAACCAAAATAAGAAAAAGAGGGTAAAGTATGATATAAATAGACTTTGGTTTTAAATATGGGGAAGCTTATAAAAGAAAAAGAAAAGAAGAAAAAGACCAACATTTTGTGGTCTGAAAGGAAACCACACATGAAAGTTTACGGTGGTCAATTACCTGCAAGGGAACACGAATTTCTTGCACCCGAGATGCAAATAAACTCAAGCTAACTGCCAATTCCATTCCCTTTCTTTCTTCACCTCCAATTGCTGCATCATCGTGAAAATCACCTCGTGTCCATTCTACCAATGGATCCCATACAAACACCTCTAGCAACATCAAAAGTATGTCCTTGTTTTCCCTAAGAAGGCCAACAACTGCTTCACAGTTTGCTCGGAAGGTTCCTTCTACTCCAGTCAATCCTAAAGCAGCTTCAATCATCTGAGTAAGGCGAAATGGGACAATTTCCGGAATCTTTAGTCTTTGCCCTTTATCAAAACAAATATTGTAATCAATATGTACAATATCCCCACTGCAGAAATCCACAAGAATGTTATCCAAATGCCTATCCCCCAAACCAAGAATGTGGCCCACCATACTCATTGCTGCAACACTTCCAGAATACCTACAAAATGAAGAATGGATTTCTGGTTTAATCAGAACCGGATAGGATACATTCAAAAAATTCATAAGGCAAAAAGGGTAAAAAGCATCATTTTAAGTTATACACAATCTAAGTTCCTTGGTTCACCTTCTTTTCTGCACTACTCATCACCTTCCACCAAATAATTTGCTAAAGCCAGATATCTAGTGAAAAAAGGATTATATGGATTGATTAAGTCAATTTGGTACAATTTTGCAACAATATTTTGGATAAAATGTACATCAAGATTTCCCTCTTTTGCTTGTTCAGGCACTTCAGCAATTATCATTATAAATAACCCACATTATTATATACTTGACCCAGAGATTTTTGCATGCTTTACATAACCATAGGATGGTCAAGAAACATACATAAGAAACATGTGCAGCTAAAGGATAGTATTAATAGTGATAAACAACAAAATAATATATACATATACTGATAAAAAATAGGAAATGAATAAAAAGGCCAAAAAAAGCAGTGAAACATGTAAACAAATCCATGAATGCATAACTTGTGTATTGCATGGGCTTCTCACCAAAAAGCTTGAGTGTGTAGGTGTGAAGCTCCAAGAGGAGGAAATTGTGTGAATTTTTCTAGATAATTTCACCCACCATCCTTGGACTTTGCACTTAGGATAACTTTTCAAGATTTATCTGGATAGCAGTGATTCCATCCAACCACAACACAGAAGAGAGATAAATAAAGGAAATAATTTTTGCATTGAAAAATTCAGGTTCACATGCCATGTTATTAATCTAATGCTGTTTGGATGGAAAATCAATAGTAGAAGGATTTTAGTGTTACAGAAATTTAAGTTGAGGGATTTTTTTGTTACAAATTGTAAGTTCAGGGGCATTACTATTTACTAATGCGAAGTTTAAGGATGGAGAGTGAAAATTGCCCAACTTTTCCAGGTTTCTTAGAAATCACCTTCTCAATTTTACACTGAATGCTTTGAACCCTTCACTAGAACACCAAAGTTCTTGATAAAGAAGCTGTCTAGGAACCTCTTTCATCAAATCAAGAAGAACTTTACGCTTCACGTCATGAGGCCAGTCTCTTCGTGAAATTACTCTCCTTATGCCTTTCTCTTTGAGTGCTGGTATGATTTTGCCATAAAACATATCGCTCGGTCGAGGAACTGGTGGAGGAACTGAACTTTTACCATTCCCTGGAGCCATTGCTAAGAGCTGAGCTTGTTGCACACGGTTTTGCCAAGACTTAAAGACACTGTATATGCTTATCACATTGTCCACCCACTGGATAAGGCCAGCCTGACCACTGATTGGAGTCACAGAATAATAGCGTATAGCAAGCAAATGCTTACGAGTAAGAGAGGATGAATGCATTAAACTATTTATAGCTTGCAGAAGCTGCATGATTCTGGCATCAAGGCGCAAATCTTCTCGCCCTTTCAAAAGGTAAGTGTACTTTTGACCATCGGAACCATGTATATCCAGTTTCTTAGGCTTTGTCTTGGTTGACAAGATAGTCACTTGTTCAGAAAAAGAGGCAATTGTAACAATTCCTTGAAGAGTTTTGGTCAGACCTCTGTCAGATTCAGTCACTGTAGCTTGCTTCTCAAGACCAGGCATTGGAACATCAGAAGAAGACAACAAAGCCAATTGAGGTGCAACTTCCCCCAATGATATTGATGACTTTCTCTGATAGGATGCTAATGAAGCAGCAATATCATCAAATGGCCGCCACACATCTCCAAGTGCAGCAGCAGAAGCAGGAGTCTTAAATGTCAAAATGGCTGACTTTAGTTGCTCTCTATATTCCTCACAGAACCAAACTTCATGAGGAGTTTCGGGTTTGCGAGAAGTTGAGGCCAGACGACGTTCCAAGGCCACCACAACAGGAGCCATCATAGCTGAGTATTTAGCAGCATTTATCTTATTCTTCTCACTCTGATTTAAAGTAGCATTTTCAGCAATTCGTGCAGCTTCCTCTTTCAGCACATTTATGCGCCTTATTACATCTGGAAGAAAAGTTCAGTCAGATAGCCCCATACAACTTGCACAGTAAAATAAAACAGAGTAGCAAAAAAAATAGCAGTAACCGAAAGTCATTGTGCTTCTAAATTTTAAAGAATTTGAAAATTGTGTGAAGAACTTTAGAGAAATTATAGTTCCAGAAGAAAAAAAATTGCTCTACAAAAACAATACCCTTCACACATAATCTTGACCATATTAACATTAATATTTGGTATTCCAACTTCAATTATGCTGTTTCATCTGAGGTTGAAGATATAAACCGTATTCCTTGGGCATATTGGTACCGTTTGAAGTAAGCAAAACTTTGATACTTCATGGAATCATACAATGCATAGTTTGAAAACCACCATGAATAACAGAATCATGATTATTCTAATCAATAAATACCTGCATGAAGATCCTGAAGAGTGCCGAGCCACAGTTCCTCCCAAAGAACAGTGACATTTCCAAGTTCATTTATCATGAGTTGAACATCCTGAATTAATCTTGGGTACAGGTCTCTCTGCATGACACAGTATTGTTCACTAATATTCTCATATTCACATGAATCTTCTCTAAGAAATAAAGATTTATATGAAACGAATAATTAAGCACAGAGAGTATCCAAGTAGAAAGCTTCAAAGTAAAATGTCAACCAAGGCAATACACTACCAATATTATTAAAATTCACATGTGTATTTGAGGTTCCAAACTGTACTGACCTGCCTACTAAGGACTGTGTAAACAAAAGTTAGCTTTTGCATTGATCAATTCATGACTATTGAACACCCCTGCTAATAGTGCAATTTTACTGACTCCAAAACTTGGATGGACTTGACTTCCAAATATTTAAGGCTTAGGAATAAAGGAAATGATGCAGCCTATTCTCTTATAACTAAAGCTTATTAGCTACTTGTATTGAACTCTTGACACAACAACATTAATTGTGAAAGCACCTTTAATCATATCTAAGAAATATGATACCCATGGTATCCGAAATTTTTCATTTTTGCCACTTCACTGGCTGAATTTTTCTTTTTTATTATTTTTGGGTGCAAACTAGTGTACTAAGGACCTTTTTTTCCCCTGATCAAGTGCATTTGGCTGAATTTTTCAAATCAACTTCATATAAAATAAGAGAAAATAAAATGTGATAGGAAGTGAAAATGGATGGAACAAAGAGAGAAACTAAAGTGAAAGAATGGGTGTGGTATTATTTATGGGGGTAATTCTGTCTAACCTTTCAGATGCATGATTTAAAAGAAGAAAAGTTCAGGCACTGACATACCACAGGCAGAAAAGTTCACACACTAGTATTGCAATTAGCCCCTGTATCTGGTCAGTGCAACCAGATTTCCCAGGTCAAAACCAACTAAGGTAACATCAAGAAATGAAGATGTTATCATGGGTGTTTCAAAAGTAGCAGGAATTTACTATAGGTCAACAAGAGAAAGCAAATGCCCAAAACTCATTTATTTCAAATCATCTAATCAGTAAGAAAATAAGTTATAGATGACTAAAACACACACGTCTAGCAAACTCATGAATAAAATTTCCATTACCAAACATCCCAGGATGTGTTGAAGCTCCTCTGAAGGATTCTCATTAGCATTTACATCAACTAGGGTTGGGTACACTATGGACCAAGGAGACTGCTTAGCCAATGTCATCAATAACCCCTCCAATTGCTTCCGAACCAGTTGCTCAGGATGAGAACTTAAACGAGCAAACAGCTGGGGAGTAACTTCCTACCAGAGGCAGAAAAAGAACATCTAAATTATTGAATCCAATGAAAATAAGAGAGAAAATAATGATAAAGATATTAAGTGTGTGAGTGTGTGTCACTGAGGGGGAGAGAGAGACAAGAAAGAGAAAGAAGGCTCCTAACCTGCCATGGCAACAGAGGAATTCTGAAAAGTGCAGGTTCAATAGTATCTTTCAACTCAACTCCATAATTGAGGAAGATGTGCAGTACATACAAGGTAGCCCTCAAACTATAGCTGCCAGTTTTCAGTATCTGTGATTCGCACCCTGAACCAGCCACCTGATAATCAGAAAGCTTTGCAGATGAATACATAAGGTATTGCATGAAACCAAGAGCTGCACACCCAAAGAGTGACACTCGTCTTCTCCTCAAAGACCACCAGACATTAACTAAATTATCGACAGCAGATGAAAGATCAATCTCTTCTAGGCCGGCTTTTGCACGTAGGAAGGTGTGCAACTGAGATGCCAAAGCAACAGAAAGGGACTCGCTGTTGGAGTTTTCAGCACCAGGTGCCCCAGCCACAGCTTCTATTATATCCACTGTTTGCTGCACCACAAATTCCATAGGATCGTTATTTCTTGAATGATGCATATTAAGCCAAAGTTTCCAGTCTTCATCTTCACCATTGTAAGAATCATCCTCAATCTGCAAAAGCTGGAAAAGTATGTAATGCACTCTGTTTCTCTCATCTTCAGTCAACTTGAATCTTTCTGGTAGAATTTCTGGAAGAAGTTGAGAAGAGAAAGAGCATGAGCGGAGGACAGTTTCACGGGGTGCAAAGAGGGAGTCTCTGGCCTGACTGAAACACCATGAAGCATAAGAAATCCATGATTTCCCCATTGTGGAGCAAAGTCGTGCGGATGATTTTGTGGCTGTACCCACCATTTCCTCAATAACAACACTCAGCCTTGGCTTCAAGGATGAGTGTTCAACACTATCAGATGATCCACTTCTGCCAACTAAAGGTCCATCATCAACAATAAAGTCAGCTTGCATCTTCTGAACAATACTCTCCATATTCAGGTCCAGATAATCCCTTCTCAACCAACCTGAAAGTTTCAGGCATGCCTTAGCCTTCAGAATATTATCATCTGAATCAGAAACTGATGTGGAAGTCACCATGCAAGGACGGATAAATGACCAAAGATTTGCAAAAGCCTCTTCAAACTTGTTGTCCGCATACAAGAGCAGGATGTCCTCGTATTGCAAATTTGATGATAGGAAATCACAATATCTCTTCTCAGAACAACTGGCTACATGACCCCGAAGATAGTTGTTCAGTCGGCTTGCCAACAATAGGTTTCCCTGTTTACGGGCCAAACTTGACAAACTCGTGCAAAGTTTCAAAGTGACTGGAGAAGTTGGAAAATTGGTTTGATAAACCCGGAGGACTTTTAGCCATGGGTTACAATCTTGATGAACTCTATTCATTACAGACTGCAATGACTCAACATATGAACTTAATATTGATTGCTGTTGCTTGGATTTTACCAAGTTGCCTTTAAGCTTGTGACATTCTTCAAAAACAAAGATACAATGCAGCTGAGTAGCAATCAACCCTGCTTCTGTTAAGCAATCAAGTGACAAAACAGACAATATCTCTTCCAGCATTGCCTTTGCCTTGTGTATTTCATTAGGCACCTTGTCCACCTTCCCTTCAAGAAGGAGTAACATTGCCTGTAAAAGCATTTGCTCACTTCTTTGCAAAGCCAGTTTAGGATCAAGTGTGAGTTCAGAGCTACTTTTAGGAGTCAAATCTAAGCACGCCCAAGCTGCCTGTAAATCTCCCTCATCAAAGTGAGCCAAGGCATGAATTGCATTAATTTCATTGCCAGCTGCAGTTAAAGCACCCGAATAGCTTCTTCCTGCATGCTTAGAACGAAGTGTTTGCAACTCTGATAACCAAGATTCTAGAGATCTCCAATCAGATAAAGCAGTATAACTCTCAATAATACGCGCAATAGCAAACTGTACACCATCAGAGCCCATGGAGCTGAGAGATTCTTCCTCCTGTAACAAGTGAGTCAAGTAAGCAGCAGCTCTTTCATACTGGCCTTCTGCCTGATATACCAGTCCAGTGATCCATGCAAAATGGCTTAATATTCCACTATGACTCTGAGACTGGTTGTCATCCACAAGCAAGGAATCAAATGTCGTTGTAGCCCATTGTTGTAGCCCAACCAAGGCCTCTGGTTCTTGATTCTTACACAGAGCCAATGTCATATGCCGTAAAACTCTCAAAATGTCTCTAGAAAATTTCTCTCTGATATTATGAAGATTCTCAGACACCTGTGGCCTAGACTTGTCCTTCAAAGTTGAAGCCAAAAGATTCTTGAGCTCCAGCAAACGTAGACCACAATATTGAATTGTAGCATCATGACATTGCAAGGCTAATCCAGCATTCATCATTGGCTCACATATACGAGAAAACCACTCCTCACAGACCTTTCTGTTTGCCCGAAAAAACAAGGAACTCTGGCGTGAAGCACATGGCAAAATGGCTGATCCTTCATATGCATTGTATACATTCTTCTTTAGGGCCTCAACAAAATCCAGCAGTAACCTCATTGGCAACAAATGGGCACCAGAGGAACCAATTATACTTAGGTTTCCATCATTCTGCTCAATGTCAATCTGTAGCACATGTGCTATGTCCAAAAGAATTCTTTCAAGCGCTGCAAATGTTTGGGTGGGCCCACCAAGGTTAGTCCGAAGGCGTGTTGCGATACAATATCTAGCTGCTTCATGTATAGCCCACCAAGCACCAGCCAAATTATTAACGGAGCATATTCTTTCCAGAAGGTCTTCCTCCACTTTTATTTCCAACCATAGAACATTGGCACCAAATTTTCCTGTTTCCTCAAACTGACCTACAACAAGGTGGTCCTTTGAACTCCGACGATTGTGAATGAGCCGTTGGATCCAAGAAGATAGTGGTACTTTCCATCTTTGACATATGTAACTCAAAATTGAAACAAGTTGCTGTGAATGAAGTTGCTGCCGCAACTGCTTGAGGGCAAATAGTTGCTTCCAGTGCAAATTAGAACTGTTACCTACTACAATTGCACTGGGCATAGATTTGATGAATGTTCCACGAGCATGTAAACCACATATATACATTGTGGTAGGTATGAAATGGGAAAGCAGTTTAATAAATGCATTTTTTATCTCAATATCTGGATCACCAAGTTTTTCCAAAACCACTGCAGCTATGGGATGAAAAAACATGGGTTCTATGAGTCTTGCATGCAGAAGCTGCTCCAAGACTAAAGCCACATGTGACCTCACCTTTGGCTCCCTGTCAAATGCAGCATCAAGTACAGAGAAAATAATATTTCCAACATTACCAACGAATCCAAATGTTTCATAGAAAAGAGGGTTTTCATTTGAATTCTCATAAATAGCAATAAGATTCTCAGACAAATTTTGGATCCATTCTAGGGTTGCTACCTTAACTGCAAGAGGAGAAGAGACTTGTAGAGCTTTAACAAGAAACACACTGTATTTTCTAAAATGCTCCACAATAACAGTAGAATGTGCACTGCTAAAACTATTTTTTTGGGCCTTTTCAACAGTAATCTCTCTAGAGGGTTTCTCGCTATTCTGACTTGTTAAGCAGCACCTGCTGAAGAATTCAACTGCGGTCAGCCTGTCCATTGTCTTGATAACATTGACTTGCAACTCTACATAGGTCTGAACTGGTTGATGAAAAGGATCTAATTTCTCTGTAATAAAAGATGTCAATTTTTCTGACCTCTTCAGACAGATAGCCGCCATGTCTGGTTGGTTAATCAGATTGTTGAAGCCACTTGATGAAACACAAGTTAACAGCACTTTCAAATCAAAGTTCATCAACGCAAGCAATTCAACTGTTGAATAAGGTTTAGAGCCAGTGATACTCTTAACCTCATCTCCAAGCTCTGAAGTTTTTTTCAACATATCCTTTAACAGCTCAAGCTCTTCCATTAACACAGACATAGCTGATTGAATAACTTCATCATTCCCATGTTGAAGCAAGAAAACGTAAGTGGCAGCAGAGCTTCCAACCACCAAATGATTTGGATGCAAACGCAGTTGAGATATTGGTGCATCGAATTCTGTTACTTTCTTTACTGATGATGGCAGAAGGCCAAGTTTTTGCAGTGATAATAACTGTAGATTAGTCTTTAACACCCCATGAACTTGAAAAGAAGAAATTTTGCCTGGTCCATTTTGGGTGGTGCTATTGCTTTCCAGGCTTTGAAATAAGATGTCAACTGCAAGTGGATAGAAAGTTGAAAACCTTTCACATAATATTTCGGCCAAGAGAGTTAAGCACTTCCAGGAGTCCCCAATCCATTTTGACCACCCAAACTTTCTTCCAACCAAAGATATGCATTGCAATAACTGAGGAAGCATTTGGCTAAGAGAGTCACTAATTTTTTCAAGTAGATTCATTTCCAACAATCCAGAAGCTGTGGACTGCAGTACCGTAGAAAAACAAGAAAGCAATGCAAGCAACCTTCGGAATTGGGAAGGAGTTCCAGGACTGCCATCCTGCAGTAATACATCCATGTCACCCAAGAACTTAAGCAACAATCCCAAAGAAAATTGCAAGTTTCCAATCCAATGTTTCTGAAATTGCAAGAAGCTATCCAGAATAACTCTTCTGTCTGACTCAGCAAGATCTGGTACCAACACCCAGCCAAGAAGTACATCAACAATGTCAAGGAAATGAGGTTGGAAAATTCTAGAAAACTTCAAAGAAATCAAAGACAGAACACTTAGAAGTCGGTGTAATAAACTCAATGAGGTTCTTTCATCCTCCATAAGTTCTTGGCATGCTTTGAGGATTGGTAAAACGTATCTCTCAATCCCCACAGCATCTCCAACACTCAGAAATTCGTGGAGGCCTTCCACTGCCAGTGCTGTGGTCCCATCACCGGCGCTGACATTGCTAAGCAATGGCAATGCCCAGCCAATGAAGCGATCAACCAGACTTCCAAGCATAACATGGTTTTGCCTCCCATTTGATCCAATCAGAATAGAGCACAACACAGCACAGAGAGCCCCATATGTAGTAGCTGCAGCCTGCCTCACTGAATGTGACCTGAACCAGATTTTCATGGCAAATTACATAGAACTCTAATTTAGAATTAATTTTTCATTAAATAATACTTTCACTTAAAGAAGCCCATTAGGTCGGTTGAAAATTCAAGGAATCGTAGTAAATAATTTGATAGAAACCTTGCTTATGAATTCAAAAAACAAGAATGTTACTCCAGAAAGTGCAGAATTTCAACAATGAAGTGGCAAGACACATTCAAAAGAAATTAGAGAATAATAAACAACTTCCTTTCGTACTTTCCAAAAAATTCAATCTCTAGGAAATGAAAAACGCAAGATTAGGAGTAAAACCAGCAAATGAACAAGACATTTTCCCTTTCCATCAATTTAAATTATAATTACCAAAAGGAGGAAAGTACCCAAAAAAAAAAAAAGAAAAGAAAAGACTGAAGATAGTGAAAATAAAAACTTATAACAAGGGGACATCCAAATAGTGGAAAGGAAGGCGTACTTGTCAGAGAGGAGCTGAGAGAAACCCTGAGAGAGGAAAGAAGCTAAGTGAGCAACAAGGAGAGAATTAGGGGGGAAAAGAATTGCACGGTGGAGAGAGTTAATGGCAGCGAGTCGAGTCGAGTCGTCGCCATCCGAGTTGGCAACTTTGGTACTCGATGGCGCAGCTGTTGAGGAGGAACCGGGGGCGCTGGGGGTGGCAGTTGCTGAAGAAGAAGAAGAAGAAGTAGCAGAGTCATCTTTGAGGAGAGCAACGTTGAGAAGAGCAACGAGTTGCTGTTGTTGATGATGGAGTCCTTGCATAATTGAAGTTGCTGTTTCTATGACTGTGGATTCGCATCTCCTCTGTCTCTCTTTCAATCTCTATACGGCATCACTGCTTTGCTCTGTTTTTGCTGTTTCTCCTTTCTTTCTTTTGTTTTAATACTGATTCCAAGTTTCTTGCTTTTAATTATATGATTTCCTTTTTCCTTTTCTTTATAAATTGAATAATAATGAAAATCAATTTGCCTGCTTTACCAAACAGATTAAAAAGAAATCAAATTAGTTCGGTTTTATTATGCCAATTGAATTATTTCTCTATTACTACTAATTTACTGTATTTTTTTATGTTATTCTTTTTTTATTTATTTATTAAGTTTATTTTGCTATTCCTAGTTTAATATTAGACTGCTCTCAAGAAGATTTAACTCTGATTATGAAGAAAATAAAAGTTAATGTAGCCCTTCTCCTTAAAAAAAAAAAAGAATTTTTTTCTTTTATTAAATGAAATAATCAAATTTAATACTAAAATAATATTTTAAAATGCACTAAAATGAAATATAATCTCCACTGCTTTTGCCCCCAAATCAGTAAATCAGTGAGAAATGATTTGGGCCCTTAAATTGAAAATCCAAAAGGGAATTTTATAAAAGTATTTACTTTTACATCCGCCCAATGTTTTTTTTAATTTTACCCGAAAGTAACTTTTTAAAATTACAACGGTACATAAATTTCAAAATCACTATAAAATAAGTCCAAACGATATATCTGAGGCATACATTCGGTATATTTTAGAGATATCTTGATTGAATTTTCATAAAAAAAACAATTAAATAACAATAAAATCATTAAAGATGAAAAAGAATAGAATTTAAACAAAATTTAAAACATCACAAAATCTCAAACATATAGTTTGATATACCTTTTCAGAATACTTTGGGTATACCTTGAAGATATCTTAGGTATATTATAGGATTATCTTGAACATATTTTCGGCATATTTTGGGTATATATTAAAAATTTCTTGAGAATTCACTGGAAGAAAATTCCCTGAGAATACCTTAGGGATACTTAGGTATATCTTTGGGAATTCCATACATCGGAAATACCTTGAAAATACTTTTGATATACTTTGAAAATTTATTAAGAATTTATTTCATATCTTGAAAATTTCTTGAAAATATCCTGAAATGAATTCCCTAAGAATACATTGTGAATACCTTGGAGATACTTCAATATACCTTTGAGAATTATATGAGAATATCTCTAGTATATATTGGGATACTTTCGGTATATCTTGAGAATATTTTAATTATTCTCACCAAAAAAACAAAGAATAAAAAAGAAATCAATATCACAGATTTAAAAGAAAAAATCAAAACGAAATTTGAAAGAACAAAAGAAGAAGAAGAAAAGAAGTTATGGAAGTTGAAGTAACAGCCACCTTTTCAACAACCAGTCACAACTTTAACCAGAAATTATCTTCTTCCTTCTTAATTGTTAGTGCTTCATCAATTTTGCAAAAGAAGTTTAGTGATTGATATGGATAAAAACAATTTCGGTACAAATGAAAAGATGAAAAATTATTGATAAATTTGAAAAAAATATTTAAATTTTGGTAAATTGTAAAAATTTTTCAATTCAAATTTGTCTATTTTTGAACGATTTACCTTTTGCATTTTAATTAAACTAGTTTTTTTTAATTAATGTGTAACATTAAACTCGTCTTAATTAAGTTTCATTTCAATTTTTTTATATGTATGCTATGGAGATATAATTTCACATTATTTTATATTATTTTATTCATAATATAACTCATAAAAAGATTGGTAATTCGTCTATTATTAAGAGTTTTATATAAAACAAAAATAGTAAATATTTTATAGTTATTTTATCCGTTATTCCAAATTACTAATTTATTCATTATTAATAGTCATTTATAAAATAAAAATATTAAATACTTTATAGTTATTTTATCTTTTTCCTATATGTTCTGGAAAAATGTTTTGGTAGACGTATGATTTCTACCTAATTCCCTCAAAACAAACAAATTAGTGTGAATACATAAACTGATCCAAGCTCTCAAATCATGTCACAACTCATTAATCTTGATTAACAAATTAAATAAGTATTCAGATAATCTCACCAAGGCTCCACTTTTCCTTATTTTATGGGAATCATTTATGGCCATTACCATACAGTTTACCTATAGATTGACTAGTCGGCAATAATAAGGTTGTACATGCTAATCTTCCATAATGTAGCCTCCGCATGCAGGGTTTCACGCGAGATAGGCAGCAGCGTTGATGCCTATTGGATCACCAAGAAAAGAATTCGATATGAGAGTCTAATGTCCAATTTAACAAGTTCTTCAAGCACTTAAACTTCATAATAATGTCAATGCATATATATTTGATAAAATAATATAACTGAGGTAGCAGGGGAAAGATACTATTAAGTCAAATTTACTCTATTACCCCCTTTGTGTTTATTTATCTACAACCTATTGATATATAAATTTTTCTAGCATTTACTAATCTTGAACGACAGGCAGAATGGCCAGATCTAGTTGAAACATAGAGACCCGCAATGGTAAGGGGTAACAAGCCAACTTGATTATGCATGCTTTACAACCTGAACATTATTTTTGTAGTAGGATAGAGTCATTCAAAACTGTACATAATACTGCTGATAATTTCAAATGTTCCAGAATCAATTGATACAGGATTCCCAAATAAAACTGAAGTTAGCAACAGACAAAAGAAATATTTCATCAATGTATAAAGCAGGCAAACAAAGGAAGAACTTACATTACATAGAATATTTATGAAAAAGAATTACACTCTCCAGAGTTCCTACCCAACCAATTTTCAGAAGCTGATCTCTTGAACTGTCCACTTCTCAATGGACAATGGAAAAGAGCAAGACGAAATATGCAAACAAGTGTTAGAAGTAGTAGATAAAAGTGCAACATTTTAGATAACGAAAATGCAAAAGAAAAACTCATTTCTGGTTATTATTGTAAAAATTGATATCTTTTAGCAAAAATTAAGTTAAAATGAGTAAGAAGAATATAATTGTAAGTTACTGAACTAGATTCTACTAAATTCATTACAAAATGAATAGGTATAAAAATTAGTTAAGAGCAAGAGGAAGACAAGCATCCCACAATTACAGAATAAATCAAATCCTTATTTGAAAGATTAATAATTCAATGTTGCTGCACTTCTACCTTCTTAGAAGAAATCCAATCAATTTTGAACTCATGTTTCTATTTGAAAATTTGCCAAACACGGCTCTAACATCATACTGTCAAATCTTTTTCTCCAACAATTAATCTTGAATGGAAACAACTACGTACGAAGAATATCAATTACATGTTTACCTAATATGAAAAGGAACAGAGCAAATTAAAAAAAGAAAAAAAGTGTTAAAGCAACGAATTTCTCGAATTCCAGTGTAATCCATCCTGTTTCATGCAACTCATCGATTCTGCTAGTTGTATACCGTTACAATCCTCAAAACACTATTACCATAAGCCGTGACATCAAATTGAACACAAATTAGGGTTTTTTGTTTTGGAAAAACAAAAATTAGGGTTAAAAACAGTAAAAGAAAGAACATAATAGGAATCTGACGCTCGAATAACCTCTGAATTCGTGAAAGATCAAAAATTAAGAAGGGAAAACCTCAAATTTAGCTCTAAGCAACGGTGATAGTCTGTTGTTTTGGAAGTTGGATATTCTGCTTATTGTTCTTGGATTTATCATCGTCGCCGAGGAAATCTTCCATGTTGTATATGACGGTGATGTAAAGAGAGCAGCTAGGACACCTAGCGATTTCCTCGCCGAGGCGGAGATCCTCCTTGGTGATTTGGAAAAGGTCGCCGCAAGGACACGGGTATGTGTAGGCTTGAAGCTCCTCGTTCCACTGCATGTCCTCTATCTCCACGTCGTCGTACGACATCCTTTCCGAGATGGATTCTACTCTTTTCTCTGCAAAACTTTGATTACAGATGAAAAAGGAGGTAAGTGGGCTATTTCTATGAATTTTTCTATGTAACTAGGTACAAAACCCAATCACATATAAAAGTTCAAATTTAAAAATACCACCAAGAATGCAAAACACCGAACCTGTTGAAGAACCAACAGACTGAACCCTAGAAAGAAAATAGGATAATCTGAAAATAAGATACAAGTTCATGGAAAGAAATTTAAACAAAAACACTTACATACCTGTTTAGAATGAATCAATTCCATAATTCATTCGCAGAATTTGTATATTTGGAATAAATAAATCATTTTTATAATTTTTAGAATTGAATTTATGAAATTGATTTATAACAAAAATTAAATTTAGTAAAATAGGTAAAATTTAGGGATAATTGGATAAATAGTATCATTATTTTGTTATAAATTTATACTAAATATATCATAAATATTGCAATTTGATATTAATTTTTAATTTTTAGTATTGAAAAGGTAACATGGTATGTCACGTCCTCTGTTATCTATGTCAAATTTATCACCTTATAAAAATACACTAAAAAAGACGACGATTGGATAAATTATTTTTCTTTTTATAATTTATTTATCTTTAATCTTTGAAAATATTGCCGTTTAAATGTATTTTTGTTAGAAAATAAATTTAACGTGGATAATAGAGTAACGCGACATGTCATATTATCTTTTTAGTACTGAAAATTGAAGATTAAAATCAAATTGTAATATTTATAAAATATTTGATACTATTTATGCAATTAACTTGTAAATTTACAAATGAATTAAATAAATTTTATTCATAAAAATACTTTTATTGACTTAAAATTATTTTAATTTTTATCTTTTTTTCATTTTACAAATACAATATATTTTCATTCTCTTTTTATATTCTTATTTTCTTTTATCTTCACTTTTCAACTGCAGTTAAACTTTTGGAGTTTTATTACATAAATTTTATCAAATTATATAATATTATAAATAATAATAATTATAACTATAATAATGTTTGATATTTTTTTAAATATTGCAAGTATATGTTTAAATAAAATTAATTTATTGTTATACATATTTAACCCAAGTATATATTTATACATATTTATTTTAAGTCATTATAAGAATTATTTAAGAAAATATGTAAATAAATATTACATTCTAAATTTATTCTAAATACAATTAAATAAAATTCAATTGAATTCCATAGTTTAAATTATATTTTTCCAAACATAAAAATATATTTATAAATAAATTCCAAAATTTTAATTCTTTCAATCAAAATAGAAGGTTACGGGAAAGGGAGAGAAAACAACTTCATGATCATAGAGAGTGTGTGAGAAGATATTTGGTGGAGTATAGCCTCGAGTTGGGAGAGTTTTGGGATTTGTGATGTAAATTCAAGGTTTAACTTGTAAATATACGAGTCAATTATATAATAGCAAGTGTTCTCGCGAAATCGATCTCATAATAAATTACTAACTTAAATCTCTGATTCATTTAATTACCAACGAACATGAAATGCAACCTATACACATTAATACTTTTTAATTGATTTTAATTAAAAACTAAATTAAATTAATGAATAAAATCGATGGATTAAACATGTATTTTGTTTCGCTCATTCAATTCCGTATTGCCCTTCCAAATATTAAGTTTACCGAATTAATATTTTCTGACGATCACCTTATGCATTAACTAATAAAACTAGTGAATTAACTAATGTTCAATCCAATTTTTAGGTTAGATTAAAGATTATGTGTTTAATAATCAAATTCTAACACGTTCATTTCTAATTCAACCATTGGTAGCCAATCAATTATTAATTTAAAAACTAATAAATAACAATTGAATTGAAATGGAAATAATAATTCATTTAACAAAATAATGAGAGTTTATTACAGAATTTGACTTACTAACCAAACATCTAAAAAGAATTTAGCCTAACATAAACACTAAACAAATCAATAATTAAACTAAAATAGCAGCAATAAATTAAGAAGAAAAAAAGTTATGATGCTGCCTTGATCTTCAAATCTAGAAATTGGAGATTGATGATTTTCAATCCTTTAAGTCAAAGTCAAAATAATTCTCAAACAAAAATAATTCATTCTATTGTCAACAAGTCTGCTAGAATATGAATGTGTCCACGAAGCAGTCTCTTGTGCGTAGAAAACCAAGAAAGAAAAAGAAAAATTTTGAAACCTTAGAATTTGCCTCCTTCAATCTCATAAAAAAAATGAAATAAAAAAACTAATATTTGAGTCCTAAGCTAAGTTTCCAACTCAAAATGTGTTATTTCCCTTTTATAGGAGTTAAAAACCCTAAAAAACTGATAAAAACTGGGATTGGACAATTGTGCATGTGATCTGCTGTGTCTCAGTCGTCGCGTGCACACGATGGGTATCACACCCACGACAGATTATTGCAGACTTCTCCTGCCCAGGTGTCGCTCCCACAACAGTAGCTTACTGTCTTTATTCTGTCACGAGCAAGCAATGGTTGTTACGATGTTGTGATGAACCTCTATTCTACAATTCATCCTTTTGTTTTTTCAAACACCTTTAATGAACTCCATTGTTACCCAAAATACCTTCGCAACTTAAATCAACCATCAAAATATATTTCTCATACTCCTTTTCACCAACCAAAATCTAAAAATATAAAAATACAATTAAATATAAAATCTACCAAAAAATTACATAAAATAAGAAAACTAAGCAATCAAAACACCTAATAAAAATATAACAAATATCAACGTATCAATTTGCGCACTGAGTCCAATTGATTGTTAAATGGCAAAACTTGCCCCAAATTTTGAGCTAGGAAATTTCAAGTGAATAGGTTGGGCCATAAACAACTTTTTTTCCATTTATTATTATCATGTGAGCAAATTTTAGAGTTTACCCAAATCGTTATGCTTTTTTAGCCCCAATTTTCTATTTTTTCATTTGCATCGATGAAAAAAAATATGAATTTCTGTAAAGGATGAAAATTCATCTTTTTTTAATTCAATCAAATTGAATAACATCTCATCTCATTCATAGGATATTTGCATGCAAGAGAAATGTAATAATATTTTCTATTTTCTATCGGTTACTTTTTGATTAATTAGCGAAAAGAGATAATAAAAAATAGAAAATAAATTTTTAAATTTTTGTTTCTTATCAACCAATAAAAAATAAATATTGAAAAATAGAAAATATTCATAGCATTCTACGTACAAATAAGAAGCATAGGATGGAGAATCGCATGCCTTATTTGCATATTTAAAGAAATAGACGAGGAAGTATTATTACTCTTCTGTATATATAAATATTATAAAATTAATTACTATTAGCTTATTAATATTTAGATAAATTATTAATACACTCATGATATTTTGTTGAATATATTAGTTGATTTTTCTATTTTTTGAAATATATTATGAAATTTTTCAGATTTTCTAATACACTAGTTGGTCCCTCCTTTTATTTTTGAATAAAATATTCCGTTAGTCAACTAAAATATTTTATTAGTCAACTAAAAAATATAAAAAATACTTTTATTATTTTTTATAAATTTGATATTTTGTTAATTTAAAAAATATAATATTAAAAAATAATGACAAATTTGACATTTTAATATCAAATTGATGACATGAAATTTTTTTTAATATTTTTTAAGACAAAAAAATGAAGGGCAATTTTAACATTTTGTTTATATGTAATGGAAAAAATTAACAGAAGCACTATATAATATATTAAATCAAATCTGAAAGATTTTATAATGTATTTCTAAAAATAGAGATACTAACTAGTATATTTAACTAAACCTCATGCGGTTTATAGTAATTTACCCATTAATATTTTGGTGCCAATTTTTCCATTTATGTTCAACTCGATTGGGATCGGTGCCAGTTTAGATAAAGTGGCAAACACAGTATGCTTTAGGGGATATTTCTTAAACTGTGGTAATTAGAAAAAATATTTACAAATTTATAGTAATTTTTGTAGTATTTTTAAATTTATGATAGTTTTAGCGGTCAGGGGAGGATGTTCGTTAGTCCAAATGACGAGTAAGGGGAGAGTGCCCTCTTCAAGTACCACGTGGCACACTGAAGTGGCACATATCTTGGTGCGCCAGTCCAAGTGGCGCACCTCTTTCTGCCCAGTTTTTTTCACCATTCAATGATCTTTTAGATAAGTTCAACTTTTTTTTTACCCGTGATTAATATAACTACTGAAATTTCCTAATATTTTTAAGTACTGAAAAATTAATTACCCATTATTTTAAATTATTATTTTTTGATATTTTCACTAATACTACCTCATTTTAATATTTTGACTAATACAACCTCATTTTAAAAATAAATAATAAATTTCAAATAATAAAAGTTATCTTTCTAAGTTCAACCTATTTCAGTGACAAAAAAAAAATTGAAATCAAGAAAAAATTGAGAAAGAAAAATATACCTTAATCGAAATTCTCCACTAATATAAAAAAATCACAAAGCTAAAAACCAGAGTAAAGAAAGCTTCAACCGAAGTACTTTCGTATGATACTTTTTCTTGTTAAATCTATTCATGCATATATTAAAAAATCTATTCTTATTTCTTGTAATGATACTTTTTATGTTTATTTTTTGCATGCATGTAACGTTAAAAAGTTTGGTGCGGCTGATTTCAACATCGTAGAAAATAGATTTGACATTGCAAAACTGCGGTAATATATAAATATATATATATATATATAATTAAATTCTAAATGCTTTATTTTAAATTTAATTGATTCATTAGATAGCAAATTTAATTTATAAATTATTTTTATTTTTTAAAAAAATAATTAACCAAAATTTAATTAATAAACTTAATTAACAATTAATGTCCATACATGCAAAAAAAAACAGAAAAGTAATTACGTGAACTTTTACGATAAATGATGTGCGAAAAAAAAACTTGGTACTATATCTCTAAAAAATTTTATTTCCTAAATTTTATTTAATACATCATTAAATTTAAAATGCTTTAATTTATAATTTATTTATTTTAATTTATTTACTTAATGTATAATTGATTTATTAACTAATAAATTTAATTTATCAAATTCTAATTTATAAATTGTATATTTATTTTTTTTAAAATAATTAATAAAATTTAATAAAAAATAATTTATTGTACAATATGCATGCAAAAAGTAACTACTAAAAGGAAAAAAAAAACACTGGATGTCTCATTTGGAATGATGCACTTGATACAAGTGGATTACTTATGTGATCATTAGTCCAAATGGCGTATGCTATGAGAATCACTCTAAAATTGAAAATATTATTAAAGGACTATAAATTTAAAAATTTCTCAAAAATTATCATAAAATGATAAATAATTTGTGTCACTGTCACAAACTAAGAAATACCTGCCTTTGCTTATTTGAAGCCTCCACAGCTGCTCCATTAAATCTTCCCGTCTTGTTCTTTTTCTGCCTGTGCATCAAATTCAGTTCCTTACTGCATAACATGACACCATCCAAAGTCATCAATTCTCAAATACTCAAACAAAATGAGCTCAAGCTCGCCACTTTCAGCCCCACAAACCAGCGGCGCAATATTGCACTTTTCTCTTCAACCCCAAACCCGAACACCGGCTTCCAACAGACGGAAACTCCCAATACAATCTTCTCCATTAATTCGCTACCACTAATTTCCCATCAATCTTTGTTTAACTTAATCCAATCTTCTCAGTGGCATTTTGTCAAACACCTTGCTCCATACGTGACTCCTTCTCTTATTTCAACCACTCTACTTCCAGAAAAATCCGGATTTAGCTCTTCATTTTGTAACTCACATTGGATTTAGTCGTCTCGATATCAAAACCAAATGTTTCGCTGTTGCAGTAATATCTCGCTCACCATCCCCGAAACATACCTTGTACCTTTTAAAAGAAATCGTTGACAGTGGCGTTGCTACCATCAAGAACGTCTTTGATGAGTTGGTGACTACCCGGGATCAGTTAAGTTCTAGAAGTACTATAGTTTTTGATATTTTGATAAGGGTTTGCTGTGAACTAAAGAGAGGTGAAGATGCATTTGAATGTTTTGACATGATGAAGGAAAAGGGCATAGTTCCTAAGATTGAAACATGTAATAGTATGTTGAATTTGTTTCTGAAGCTGAATCAGACAGAGACCGCATGGGTTTTGTATGCAGAGATGTTCAGGTTAGGGATTAAGTCAACTGTGTGTACATTTAACATAATGGTCAATATTTTGTGCAAGGAAGGGAAACTAAAGAAAGCAAAGGACTTTATTGGACTTATGGAGAGTTTAGGGATTCAGCCTAATATTGTTACATATAATACAATAATTCACGGATATTGTTGGAGGGGGAGAATTGAAGGAGCTCAAATGATTATTGATATAATGAAACGCAGAGGAGTTGAACCCGATTCATACACATAGGGTTCACTTATTAATGGGATGTGTAAAGAAGGGAGACTTGAAGAGGCATCTGGGATGCTAGAGAAAATGAAACAAATTGGGTTATTACCAAATGCTGTGGCTTATAACACCTTGATTGATGCATACTGCAATAAAGGAGATCTGGAGAAGGCTCTCGGCTATAGGGATGAGATGGTTGGGAGTGGAATATTGCCAACTTTGTATACTTATAATTTGTTAATTCATGCATTATTCATGGAAGGTAAGATGGATGAAGCTGATGATATGATAGAAGACATGGAAGATTAGGGGTTAGTGCCTGATTTTGTCACTTATAACATCTTGATCAATGGATTTTGCAGACGTGGGGATGCAAAGAAAGCATTTAGCCTCTATGATGAAATGATAATTGAAGGCCTTCAGCCTACATTGGTAACTTATACATCACTGATATATGTTTTGAGTAGACGTAACAGAATGAGAGAGGCTGATGACCTGTTTGAAAAGATGGTTCGTAAAGGAATGTTTCCAGATGTTATAATGTTCAATGCCTTGATTGATGGCCACTGTGCTAATGGATAGAAGGAAAGTCGCTCCCGATGAAGTAACTCTCAATACTCTAATGCGAGGCCGTTGTTTGGAGGGAAAAGTTGAAGAAGCTCGTGAGCTTCTTGAAGAGATGAAGCGCAGAGGAATTAGACCTGACTATATAAGTTATAATACTCTAATTAGTGGGTATAGTAGGAGAGGTGACATGAATGATGCCTTCAGAGTTAAAGATGAGATGCTGAATATAGGATTCAATCCTACACTTCTCACTTATAATGCCCTTATTAAAGGCTTATGCAAAAACCAGGAAGGTGATCATGCTGAAAAGCTCCTCAAGGAAATGGTTAGCAAAGGGATTACTCCTGATGACAGCACCTACATCTCCTTAATTGAGGGGATAGGCAATTTTGATGACTTATCAGGAACTGATTACCACAATCAACCTGTTTAACTTCAGCATTTCAATCTTTACTAAAAAATTCTGTTTATTAAAAGAATTACTTATCATAGTTTTCCACGAAGAGGGCATTCTTCTCTGTGATATTTTGTGCTTCAATTACAGAAGTTTACAAATGGGATTGAATTGGCTAGCTAGCTATTCAGTTGTACAAGAATCCAGTAATAAAGCAAAAACATAGAATAAAATAACAAATCAATTTATGAAAACTCCTCAATCGGCTTCCTCAAGTGATGCTTCGATCCGAAGAAGAACAAAACCAACAGCAACTCCAACAAGAACAAGCCCATTCATGATTGCTGCAATCTTAAATATTTCCTCAACATTACTGCAGGTTGAAGAAAGTGCACCACCACCTCCTCTGCCTTTCCCTTTCAATGAGATCACCACTTTAGCAAATGACTGCTCAGCGCATACAGGCAGCCCCAATGAGCTCACACTGTTGTGTGCTTTTAAGCCAGCAAACGAATTCAACCCTGTTATGTAATGCGCTTTTACACTCTTCCTCTTTCGGCCGGACATTGTGGCTGCAGTCGCAGAAAATGTCGCCAGAGAGACGGTTGCTGAGGCTGTTGCCATCTTTCTGACCAAAAACTTTTAGAAGCAGTGCAAAGACGATAAATTTGGGAGGAAAAGAAGCGGTGATTTTGTATGGCGAAAGGATGGATAAGGTGCTTCTGGGATGGATGGATGGATGGATGACAAATAGATTAGATGCGCATATTTTTTTTTTCAGGGAAAGATACTGTATTTAATTGCTAGCCTCAGGTCTTGGCTATTCAAGATTCATTACAAAATTTCCATAATTTTGTGCTGACTCAATTTTCATCTACAAGAAAAATAATTGAATAAATAGGTTTTGAAATAGAATTAATATATATTCTGAATTCACAAGTTCTGAATTGCCAAGAATATCATTCAGATTTGGTCAGCAGTTTATAATGAACATTTCTTGCATCAAAACAGAGAGTAAGAAATATATTGCAATCCTCAACTTTGGCCCACAAAAGGGTACAAAAAGCTTCCACTATTGCTGCATAATTCAGCATCAAATCCCTATATGATCAATGAACAATCCAAATTCAAGAAAACAAAACCCAAGAAGGCCTACTCCTTTCATCAACTTCAACATTGACAACTCCATAGATAAACTTACTTCAAATTTGATATACTTTAGCTTTTAGGACAATATTCTTCCTCTCCATCAGTTCAAAAAGACACATGTCACCTTCCTTCAAACAATTGTTAATAAAAAACTCAGCCCACCCATTTTCCAAGCGCAAGCTTCTACCTCTCCAACTCCAAAAACTACGGACTAGCCATTCTCTTCCAGAATCCTCAATTTTGATTTCATCACTTTCACTATGCAAATACCTCCTAGCGAATGTTGCTGGCACAGTCTGCATAAATTAAACAAGAATTGCAAATATTAGCACATTGAAAAGAAATTCAGCCACTGAATTTACATGTATAATATAGGGTCCTATACCATAACATTGTCACTTATCATGTAGTTCAGCATTATAACCAAGAAGGATGGATTTCTTGGGTTACTATTAAATGCAGCTTTTACTGCTATCTGGCTTTCTTGGGGCATTTTTGATAATGTAGCATAGAACTTCAAGCTGGTGAAAATTTTCGTTTCTACACTCTTTGTTCTCATTCCAATTCCATCTGCATTTCAATTCGATTTAGATTAGCAATTGGCTTTACTCAATGGCAACGAAATTTGTTTCTAAAACAAGTGTAGAATTACATACCAAGTTTTGTTCTTGATTTTCTTTTGATCAAGATAGTCTTGTCCTCCTCTTCCATCTTAAAACTTTTCCCTTTTCCCTGCTGAAACTTTCTTTTCTCAGAAGCAGCAGCATGTTCATGATTCATAACAAAAACTTTCCTTTCGTTATGTTCTTCTTTGCTAGAACTTGGATGCAAATTCGAATTTAAAATCTCAAAGAAGTCATCATCATCTTCCATTTCATCATGCAGTATTTGTTGTTTCTCTCTTTTGCTAGGTTCTTCATCATTTCTTGGCTCATGACATGGATATTCAATATCACAAGCAGTCATATCGAATATCCGAACACCGAAATTCGACATACCCTTGTACTTAAATACCAAGAAAGATCCATAACAGATAGAATAATATTTAAAGAACTCGTCCAAACCACTACTAAGAAAAATGCCCTCCTTCTCTTTTCTTAATACCACTTGCCAAACATCACTGTTGGGTAAAATGAGCTTAGCAACATTAGAAAGTTCATCTCCATATTTCCTCACAAACTTCAATGGAAGACTCTGCACAAAAGTTTAACAAACGAGCTTAATTGTGAGGAACTCATAAACCAATTATAGCAGGACAATTCAAGAACACATATTTTCATTAAAGTGATTGCATTTACCAGCTTATTTTCTTGGATGGTATTTGGAAGTATTATCTTGAAGAAGCCTATTCCAGTGTTTGGCTGCCGGCTATGCCTACGATTGTGTCCCATTGACGGCCGGCGGCCCATTCTATGAAAATATTTTTTCTTGAATATCAGTGCTTAAGTTGAAGTATTATCTTAAGATGAATGTTACAATTCTGTTGAGTTAATTAAAAGGGTTTATATAGTAATCCTTCAAGTTGAAAAAATGGTTTCTCCAAATGCAAAAAATATTTTTTCGGGAGTTGAAATTAGCCTGTAAATTGTTAGTTTTGACTGGAATTTGAACGGTAGACAATATGGTGATTTTAATGAAAATTAATTCTCTCACACAATAAAAAATTACTGGTTTCAGTTTATTATTGTTGATTTCAGTCTATTGAAAATTAAATGATACCAGTTTGTTTTTCTTTTCAGAAGCAGAAAGGTCAAAGTTTTTCTAAAATTCATTCACTATGGGATTTCCAAAATATTGACTAAATTAATTTTCTCAAAGTTTTAGAAGTGCAAGACATTACTAGCAGATGAGTCTTTAGCATTTATAATTATAATAAGAAAAAAATTACTACTCCCTCCATTTTAAAAAATCTCAAATTCCATTTATCTTTTGTTTTTATATTATTAATGAAAATTAAATATTTTTTTCTAAGTTCGCTCAAAATTTGTAGTCTTTCAAAACCAATAGTAATTTAGTCTTTACAATTTCTTTTTTTTTATAAATTTAAGACTAATTAATAACTTCTTAATCCAAGTGAAATCACGCGGAAACAAAAGTTAATATAGAACAGTGAAAGTACTATGTATACATATCGTACTTGTATACCCAGTGTATATATATCAATTCAAAATACATCCAACATGTGTCAATGCCCATGTCTCGAAACAGAAAAGCGAACAGAAACCAGAAACTATTGCTTCCCTAGAAACTTCACAGCAACAGCTTGCTCCTCGTAGAAATACTTAATTAGTTATACAGATTTAATCCATATTTGCATGAAATATTAAAGGTTTAAGCATGAAAGTCTTCGAATTCATCAGCTCAAAGCAGCATACATCTCCTGCCATCAAGTTATTATCCAAGGAAGAAAATGCCATTGTGATTTGAATTGAATCTTAATGAACCAATACATCAATGAGAAGTTAGTTTGATAAATTTAATGAACTTTTTTAAGTAGTAATCGCGTCAAAATTCATCTTCCTTAAAATATAGAAGATAAAGCCCATTTATTCAAAAAAAAAATTCAAAATAAAGTTAAAAAGTATTAGCTCAAATCCAGCCCACCCCTCTTTGAAAATCAGGCGTCCAATATTTCTCCACAGTGGCCGAATAAACCATTCTATTTGCCAATGTTTTTCATCAGAAACTGGAAGAGTAACCTTGTCTCCAGCAATCCTGTGCCTACACTTATTGGCAAATGCAGCAGGCACATGCTACATAAAGAACAGGAAAAGAACAATATCAAGATATAAAAGAACCTTAGACAAAATAAAAGAAAATAATTTCTGGGTTCATTTATACAAAGGCTGACCATGCTAAATTTATTATAATGTGGCTGTCTTATGACCATGAAAGCTTGATCCTTTGGCTTGTACGTTCTTGCTGCACTCAGTGCATTCTTGCTTTCAGGTGACAACTAAGGTAATATGCTATCAAAATCTTCTGTAACTATGATTTCCCTTTCATGTTTAAAGCACGCAAAGTCCATTTCATCTGCAGAACAAGGGAAATTCCATCACACTATAAGACTAAGATTGCTTTACCATAAATATTATGGAGTCATTTGCATTACCCAAGTCTATTACTTCCGGTTCCGATTCCACCTTGCGCCTTTTGCCTTTCATTTCACATACATAAAGAAAAATTTTCTTCTGTGATGATTCAACACTCTTGTTAATTTGATCAAAACCAGTAGTAAACCTATGCATATTACTTTTGCTTGTACTTGGAATTGAAGCAGAACCAGGAATTTTCTTTTGCTTGCCTCTTACTGAATCAGGGCTAGACTGTGTGGAAATAGGGGAAATGAGAGTTGAAGGGCCACCGGTATTGACGACTCCTTTTTGCTCATTTGTCTTCAATTTCAAAAAACTTTCAGCAACTTCAGCTAACAATTTGGCAGCGGCCTTCAACTGTTTGCAAGCTTCAAGGGACTCGTCATTCTTGCTAGCAACCTCACTGGGCACAGCAACAGTTTCAGCATTCTCTTCCATTCCACACTTCTGACTGTTATTATCACTTGTGAATTTATTACATGGATATGGAATCTCGCAATCGGTCGTGCTAAATATATAAACTCTGAATTAGACATTCCCTTGTACTTGAACATTAACCAATGTCCATGACTAATGGAATAATGGTTTACAAATTCGTGCCACCCATTATCAAACCAAACATTCTTTCTTCCTCTTGTCAGTCCCACTTTCCAAACTCGGCCATTAGTCACAGTGAGTTCAGCATTATCAGACAGTTCTTTCCCATATTTTCCTACAAACATTAACGGAAGCCTCTGCAGGAAACTCAAAAGTTAGCTTATTTGCCATCACATCTCTATGGGTTTAATTAGTTATAGATCAATATTACACATTTCAATAACTTAAAAAAACAAGCAGAGAAACAAATTGAAAAACAATAGAAAGCCATAAAAAAATGATTTCTTTTTAGAGAACAAAAATACCCAAAAGTCAAATACATAACTTAGTGTAAAAAGATGGGGAGCTTCTTTTCTTCAATGTTTCTTTGAAGGATTATTCTGCAGAATCGCTGAGTGTCCGATCTTTCCCTGTCGGTTTGTTCTGAATAACATTGCACAAAATCATGAAAATTATTCTTCAACCAGAAATCTCCATTTTCATTAACCAATCCCACTCGCCAAACACGTCCATCAGCAACAGTAATTTTAACAGCATCACCAACAAGTTGATTCCCAAGTTTTGATGGCAATCTCTGAAATTGATAAAGTTAGCATACTATATTCTAAGCCAAAACTCCAGCATTAGTCAAATGGATAATGCATACCAATTTTTTCCGGTCAATGGTTTCGTGGAGGATTATTCGGAAGAACCATATTGATTTTTTACTCACTGGAGCATTTGATGCCACCTCCTTCTACAGTCTGCTCGTGGGGGGCGAGCCATTACAGAAGCTTTGTATAACTTCGAAGAAGTTAATAAAAAAAAAAAAAAAATTGAGAGTTGTTTGCTTTCACTGATCTCTATTTTTTTTGTTTTTTTGGGGTAGAATTCGCTGCTCTCTATTTATATATGCAAATATTACGATACTTCGGGTCAGGTTTTATTAGCTTGTTGAAATATGAGTGAAGATCTTCACGACCGTTTCTGTGGAGAGTGGATTATTTTCATCTACCGTTACATAGCTAGTTCTAATTCGTTTATGATGAAATTTTATAATTTAAAATTATATAAATTTTAAGAATTTAACACGTATATTATGTAATATTTTACTTCATAGTTTCGGTGCAATGCATTTTACCTTATTTTTTTCTGCGTCATCGTATAATCTTCAGTAACAGTCTCTCTCATTAATTTGAGTCAAACTTAAAATTTTGGTATTTATTTCATTATATTAACTTTTTTAAACCAAAAAAAAAAAAAGAAATTGCGCATCTTATGAGACTTGAAAAGACTATGATTTAATTTGCATTGAATAAGAGTTATATAATTAATATTTCTTTTTATTAGCATCTCATCTTTCCGATTTATGACTTATTAATTTCAGTCAAATTTAAAATTTTGGTATTTATTTCGTTTAAACAAAAGAAAATTACTTATCTTATGGGACTTGAAAAGATTATGATTGCATTGAATAAAAGTTATGTGATATTTTTTTATTAAATGCTAAATTTTACATCTTTCTAACGAAATTCCAAAACTTACATAAGAGGAACATCAAATTGCTTTTCAATACCCAAAGATAAAAATTCATATTACAAATTGAAATAATAAGAAAAAAAAGGGTGGACCTGATTTGTCAATCAAATTAGAAAGAGTATATTGACAGACTGTACAGACAATTAGAGTAAATATGACCCTTTTCTTTTTGGAGCAGCCTTTTGTAATAGCACCTTTTTCTTTCTTTCCCTTTGTCATGTAATAAGATTCCACCTTCATCAAAGTGTTATTCAATTTTTGTCTTTTGATTTGATACTCCAGTTAAGTTATTATTTCGTACAGCGGCTTGCATAAGTTGACTCTTAATCTTGTTAGAAAAAATATGTGTTGTAATATTTATAGGTTCAAAAGAACTAAATTTTAAATTGGCAATATGAGAACTTGCACTCATTATAATGGTTATATTAGAGGTTGCAATTTTGTCATCAAACACATCTCCATCCTCATGTAATTACATAATTTTATCTTTTAAAATAAAATATTTTTGAACATGATGATTAATCAATCTATGGTATTTACAATAGTTTGGATCATTTATACAATTAGCTTATTCAGAATGCTTTATTTCTAAAAGTTTGATGAGATTAGCTTTAAGCAAGTTATCCACCGTCTTGGAAATATCATTATCAGCAAAAGAATATTTTTCTCGTCTTTCTTTCAAAATGGTCATATTTACACCTTGGCTTCAAATAGTAGTAGTTTTCGCCTCTTTCTTCTTCTCAGGCTTGGTGGAAACTTTATAAGGAGTAGTATTTACCACCATTGACCAGTTGGTTTCTATTTTTGTAGAAAAGTTACCCCATTTGCATGCATCTTGATTTTCCTTTCCTTTATTTGGGGTTCCATAGGCAATCTTTGACCTCTAGTAGTAGTAATGCTCAGTTTCATATCATGTGCTCGAGTAGCCAATTCTTCAAAAATTTTAGGCTTAATATCTTGAAGAATGTAGCGCAACTCCCAATGCATGTCTTGAATGCACATATCTAGAGCAAAGGTTTCAGATAGGCAATCCTTGCAGTTAAGGCTAAGATTCCTCCATCAATAGATGTAGTCAATGACAGGTTCCTCAGCCCATTGGCGTTTGTTCCTTGTTCTAAGTTCGTATACTAGTCAAAGCATTTCTTTTCAAAGACCATACAAATTGTTTAACCATCAAATCACCATATATACCAGCATTGTTGCAAGTTTCCATAAAATGAGCCACATGTTATCTTGGATTGCCTTTACCATCAAACTGCTAAAATTTTGGTGGCTAATAGTTTGCATGCATTTTCATAAGATCAATCCTCTGAGAGTATGGCTTGACATATATATATGATGGTTGAGCAATGCTCTCGACTTGGTCTTTAACAACTTCTTTGATAAGATCTTTTAACTGACTAGTGTTGATAGTTCCATCAGTTATCACTTGAGAATTTTTTGCAAAAGTCTCTACACATTCTTTAACTTTTGATGGTGGATTCTTCACAACCATTTTTCTTTTTGTAGTCAAACTTTCAACTTTTTTCATTAGAAAGACGACTTGCTCGTCTTTCTCTTTGTTTGATTCATTAAGACTTTCAGGATCTTAGTCATCTTAGCAATTTGTTCCTCCAAAGTTATGGAGTTAGTAATCATAACAGTCATGACATCAGAAGAGTTGTTTAATGATACAGAAGTGTGATGAGATGTTATCACATTATCATCATGAGGATGAATGAGATTTTTGATGGTTAATGAGTTACATCTCCTTTTGTCTTTTGTGGAGCGTGATCAATTGGTTAAGTTGGTGATGACATTTCCTCCACTATTTGTGGTGGAACAAATATCTTTTGAAGTAAAGGAAGAGTGCGGATATATATGTCCTTAATCAACCTTTCCTTGAGTATGACTATTGGTGGTAGATCGCACAATGAAGCGAACATGTGTCTTGGATTGATAACCATTGTTGTTGTTTGAAGCCATCAATCTTGATTATTGAATCTTTATGAAACTTTTGAAAGAAAGAGATGAAAGGTATAGATGTCCCACTGGGTATGTCAAAAATTTGTACACATAAATTTTTTGTTCTGAAATTAAAGACAGAAAAAAAGATGAACAAATATTGAAATTGAATTTATTAAAATAAACGGAAAAGGGTATGATCTCTAGTGAAGATTTTCCATAAATGTGGAAATTATAGTCTTTGATTCTTTCCTCATTTGATTACGGTTCAAGGGCTTACGAAACTCGATCTTGAATTCGTAGAATATTGCTTCTTCGATTTTGATAAAGAAGATGGGTTGAATCTGCAACGAATGAAGATACTATTTGAAGATTCGTTTTAAAGATTTGAAAACTTCAACAATCTTGATTTGAGTATGTAGAAGTCTTGATGCTTTGGTTTGGAGTAGTCTTCACATTTTGAGAGAATTCTGTTGAGCTTTATTTTGATATTTTGATTGCAGAGTTTCGGCGACTTGAGATTTGAATTCTTCTTTCTCCCAATAAAGAATGAAGCTCTTTTATTTATAAGAGAATTTGGGGTAGTGTATTTATGATCATTTAAACCACAAAAGACAATAATATATTTATTTTATTTAGTCAAGTGTATTTATGGACACTTAAACTATTTAAGAAATATATTTATTTATTTTAGGCAATTGCATATTTTGATATATGAAAATATTTTATTTGATTTTTTTATTTAATAATTAAATTAAATTAATTACTAAACAAAATATAAATCTAGTTTATTTATAGACCTCCAAAATTTTTATATCTACAAGACCATCCAGATCCAAGATTAAAACTCCATTGATCTCCTTTGCTGATCTTCACACGCCATGATCTGCCTTGAGGATCCTCAAGCTCAATATATCCATCAATCCTTCTCATATATTTATCTGTAAATTGGCTTGGCACATATTGAGGAAAAACATAGAAGAAGAGGAAGAAGAAGAATATATAACCACTCATGCATAAACTGAAAAAACATTCCTTTTGAATGAATTGGAATTGAGGTATAAGTTTAATAACTGCATATAATCTATAGTTATTCATTGGATTAATGAATAAATGAGATTAAAAAAATACTTAATTTGATTATCTAAAATGTATCATTTCAAGAAAATTGGAGGGTTGAATTGTCTTCTCGGTTATCCTATATTTGGATCAGTGAAAAATAAGGGTGGAAGGAAAATAATTTTATCTTGTTTGGATATGAGAAGAAAATGAGATGGGAATGAAAAATAAGACCTACTTTTTTCTCTTGAAAATGAGAGGAAAATATGAATTGAAAGAGGAAAGTGATACTATTTATATTATAATTACAATATTATCCTCTTATTATTATTATTATATCGTAAATTAAAGGTTAAAATAGTAAATTTGTAACACTACGATTCTCTTTGGTCTCCACCTTAGTTAAGGGGTTAGTCATATTTTATTTTTTTAATGCGAACAAAAAAAAAAAAAAAAAAAGTACAGTAAAAACAGATAGTATAAACATTTCAAATTATAATAGTATCTTTTTTTATATGATGCAAGCAAACTGTTTTATGTCTTATCAGTTAAGAGATTAATCATATCGTATCTCTTGATGCGATTACAGAAAAAGTACAGTAAAAACAGATTTTATAATCACTTCAAGTGATAATATTAATATTATCCTTTTAATTATTATTTTTTATCTGACAAAGGCAACCATCTCTATGTAATCTTCCCATTACTAAGGCAGTGCCAATATAAACAAGACAATGATTAAAATAGTGTTAAATAATTAATAAAATTTTATGGGTTAAAAAAATAATTAATTATGGTGCGTTTTTTTTTTTAACATAAACTAGCAAGAAAATATAACAGGATCATCATGGAATGAGAATAAATATATAAAAAAAAAACTCTGAATTGGTAAGGAATTATTGCCCCTTCACAAACAAAAAAAGCAAGCAAGGCAGTGACAAACTGATATAAATAATTTCCATACCCAACTTCCACCATCCAATTATAATGAATTTTTTATTTTTTGAAAAATATAAATTAATATTATAAGAATTACTTCTTTAAATTATTTACTTGTCGCGAATTATTATTTCAAAATTAAAAAAAAATGTGAGATCTTTATTAAAAAAATCCTTTAGAGGATTCATGTGGACTATGGCTATGTGGGTTTGCACCTAATCAGGCCCATACTAAGTAATTACTACTTGCCATTACTAAAATTCTATCTGAAGTATGAATTTTTCATCCATTTATCTTACCAAGATTCTAATGTTTTTCAATTTTCAATCATCAAGAAGAGCACATAGAAAACATTATTAAACAGTTAATGGTCTATATATCAAGCAACATATATATGAACTTTGAATACATTGTCATCCACGAGCTCAAAAAGACAGATATCGTCTACCTTGAGGCCATTCTCCCTGCAAAATGCACTAATTCCTCTTCCTAAACTGACTCGTCCATTTTTCTTTCTATTTACTCTAACACACCATTTTCTTCCATCCGAAACTTTAAGTTCAATGCTGTCTCCTTCTGTCATATGCAACCGGGAAAATCTGGCAGGCACATTCTGTAACAAAACCAGAACAACTAAGCTATGAAGGCAAAAAAACGTGCATGCATCCAAGAATCATGAGAATATCCTCTCAAAAGGCTTACCACAGTACCATAATCCAGATTAGGTTTTTGCAACAGAACCTGCATGTGAGGATTCTGAGATTCAAACATTCTGCAAGAACGGATGGTTCCTTCACTTTGTTGGTTTGCCTTTCGAAATCCAGAATCAAACATGTTTGAACAAGAAGCAAACCCTTTGGCCTGCTTCCTTGTCCTCTTATTCTGCTTTGATGAGCCAGGTTTCTTACTGTTGGTGGATTTCCTTTGTCTTTTAATCGAAGATGGAACTGATGGGGTTGCATCAGGATACGAGATTTCGCAGCAACTCATATCATATATTTTCACATCAAAAGTAGAAAAACTTCTGTATTCAAAATGCAAGAGGTGACCATGACACAAGGAGTAATATTCAGCAAACTGAGGAAAATTCCTATCAAGCCAAACCTGGTTCACGGATTTTGTTAATCCCACTTGCCAAGCACCACCATTAGGGACGTTAAGCGTGGCTTCATTTGAAAGATCATCTCCAAAGCACTTAACAAAATTTTGAGGTATCATCTGCAAATATAACATATGTACTTTTTACCCAGCCATTAATATATAAAACCTTCAGCTGAACACAGATTCACTCGTTTCTGTGTGGTAGCATAGAAACAGCATCCAAAAAGAAAAAGAAAAAAGAGAACAGAGAGATGCCAAGAATAAATTAAGACTAATTAAAGACGTTTTCTTTGTTCTTCATTTTTCGCTAATTGGAAGAGTTGTACAGATCAGTTACCATTTTCTTAGCTCCAAGTGTATCAGTGAGGATCATTTTGAAGAAACTCGGCGGAGAACCAGTCTGCTGGGGGCGACGGCCATGACGGGATCGTACTTCCTTCCGGGCAACCATTGATTTCCTCTGGCGGATTTGAGATATGCTGTGTTATGGTTTTTCTGTTGTTGAAATGGTTCTGTGCTCATTTGGCCCAATGTTTGAACGTGAATTCAAATTGCCAAAAACGGAGTGGACCCCCCAAATCACCAAATAAAGCTCTAGCTTAGGACACACATTCAAGGAAACAATATGAAACTGGGGATATGATTCGGTCTCGAAGAAGTCAATGGTCAACACTAAATGACTGTAAAACTCTGTTTTGCCTTGGTGGACCGAGGGCCGGCGTGTTAGAACTTTAGCCAAGAAAAAGATCTCATCTTGGAAGGAAAAATAAAATAAAAAGAAATTATATATTTATGTTTTGGTTATTTATAAATTTTAGAGAATTTTACGTGACTTACCGAAATTTATTTTTTTTTTTTTCAAGATTTCGAACAGTTTTTGTTTTTATCTTTATTAAACATGGTTTTCATTTTTACTGAATTTTTTTTTTTTTTTTTTTGCTTCTTTTTCTTTTCATTTGCAATAATGTTTTTTTTTTTCACCTCCCATGGATGAATTGCAATTGGTTAACTCTGGTGGGTTTCTCAGCCGGGTATACTGCTATATCATTTGATGCGGTCTCCTTCCTCCCCCGATATTTGCCTACCTGCCGATTCTTTGCTATTTCTCACCTTTTTTTTTTTTTTTTCTGAAAATTCTATAAGACTGTAACACACTGTTTAGAGAGGCTATTGTTGAAGGAAGATTTTTTTTTTTGGGTCTCCTTTCAATAGCCTCAGCCATGAATTGACCGACATAATTGATGTAAATCTCAAGAGAATTAGAAGCAGGTTGTGCAAATATTAATGCTAAATCGAAATCCGATTGGACGTGCATCTTTTTCTTGAATTCAGTGTGTGTGCATTGAAGAACAAGGACAGCAAAGAGAAAGAGAAGGTGTTCGAAGTTTATTGTTAATTGAAATGATAATGATTCATTGATTCTGGGCAATTCAGCATAAGCAAAGTATATTCAATTATTTATGTTTTCGAAATATATTCAAAGATAAGGTATTTTTAATATATTTTTAAAAAAATTTTAAATATTGTCAAAATATATCTAAAGTAATTTCAAAACATATCGAACTAAAATATTTATAAGAATACCAAAAATATACTAAATGTGCACTATCCAGTATGATTTGAAAGATAACTTTTTGAATTTCGGTACTTGTCTAATATTTTTAGACGTTTTTATGAATTTGAAAACAAAAAATTTTAAGCTGATATATTGTTGTAATATTTTAAAATTTTTTTAATCTTTTTAAGAAATTTTCTAAAATGAGTCTTCCTTCTTTTGAGGCCCAAATAAATTCCTCGGCATAAAAGGCAGAACCAAGGCCCATTTGAGAACCAATAAATTTCTTATGTTATATACAAGAAATCCTAGAACAAGGGTGAAAGTTAAGAACCTCCATGCGATAAGAAAAAACCAAAACAACTGCATTCAACTCAACCGGCACAACAATGTGTTTCCATTCTCCGTTTGTCTAAGACTCCACTAAATCTAATCAAGTAGAAATGAGGCCGTTGGTTGGGAAATTAAAATGTTATGTAACTTTGGAATTATTCAATCAAGAACAGAAACACAAGAGAAGAAAATTCAGAGCGACGTCAAGAGATTGAAGAAAGCATGAGAGTTCTCATTGATCTTGATACTCAACATATGCATCATATAACTAATCATCCCTATTTATACAAGAATAGCTAAATTCCCATGAATTACGTCATTGCTGCCACGCCTCACCTCCTTATTAGAAGATAAAACAACAGCCTAAATAACCTAAACTTATCTTCTTGCCTCCAATCCAGCAACCATATGACATAAAATCCCCATTTATTGGACCTAGGACGGCAAAAGAAAAACAGATAAAGATAAAAATTCAAAGAGCATTGCTCACACTATATATCAACATGAAACTGAGGATTGCTTGAATACTCTCCAGCAAAGAAGTCATGTTATGTACGAACACCATGGAAGTTTAGATACCCTTTGCATTAGAAAATAGAAAGCTAGCAGCTATCTGCACTGATAATTTAGCGAAAACCTGAAAACAACCTAAAGTTATACATCCATCAACAAAAGGTGAAAATGAATATATCAGCTGTTTATACGGTTTCAGTTGCTTTACTATCTTGCATGTATAAGAGGTCAACATAATAGATTACTTGCCCTGAGCAAAGTAGAAATTTCCATCCTATGTTTTAGGAGTTATAGATAATAATTCTAATTTCTGCTAGTATATTTTCAACTGCAAAGTCTTTCTCTAAAGATCTCACCAAGTGTAGCACTACATTTATTTATTCTAGTTCCTTGCAAGATAGGGCAAAAAAGGAAAGAGGTGTAAGAATGGAAAATTCATTCCTTGAAGCTACAAGTAATTTATAAGTGACATTGATAAGTTAATAACTGTGCATAAACCCAACTGTAAACCAATAAGCAGATAAGTAGGGACTTGAACAATAATCCAATTCTCCAACAAATGTTGCTGACGGTATGTGTTTGTTATGCTTCTTCCTATTTTTGGCCATCATTAATTCATAATTCAAAATTGTAAGAGCTTGTTTCAATCTATTTATACTAAAAATTAAAGAGACCAGGCTCTTGCTGAATGAAGAATTAGTTAATAAAGAAACTAAAATGAAAAGGATGTAGGTACCTGACAAAGTTTTGCAAATCAGACAGCACTAACTATTAAACCATGCTTCGCTTGATTTAGGTGCAATTCTACTTGGGGGTTAGTTGATGCTAAATCTTCAAGTACCCGGAATATGGTAACTTTCATCACAATATCCTTCTTTTTAATCATCTCAAAGACACAAACATCTCCTTCCTCCAAATTATTTCCCCATACAAATTCTGTCCATCCCTTGCTGAAATGAGCTCCCCCAGTTCCACAAACACACCGGACTGGCCATTGTTTTCCTTCAGAAACCTGAAGTGTGATGAATCCTGTTACCATCAAATACTTGCGAGCAAAGCTGCTAGGGATATGCTGCAAGAGAAAACAAGAAATCAGTTTGTGACCATAAAGTGAAGCAAAATTGGGTCATTAAACAATCCAGTTCTAGGTCTTACCAGAATAAATCCCCTATATACATAGGATGGTCGCAAGATAACCTTGAAAAATGGATTATCAGGCTTGTAAGTATCAGCAACACGAATAGCTCTTTCTTTCTCTTCCTTTGTCACAATTCTCCACCTCCTTGTAAAAGTTTCAGAGGGAATCTCAATATTGGTTGACTTTTCATCCACTTTCTGTCTGGTTATTTGCTTGTGTTTATCTGCATCTTGAATGGATTAGTAATAGTATTGGGAAAAGGGAAACATCCTACAAATACATAAAGGACATTTGAGTTCATATAGCTTACTAGAATTAGTTCTTCGTTTTCTTTTTCTGGTAGCCTGTTTAGCTTCATCCGAAACAGGCAAAACAACTTTATCAGAAGTAGTTGTCAGCTCATTCTCATTAAACTGCAGTCCTATGTCACTAGAAGATCCAATATCTGCAAGCAGCTTCACTTTGCAGTGCTCATACTTTCCAGATGCTATCCAATCAGACTGCACATATTTATCCAAATATTCGTTCATTGAGGAAAGAGCTGAATGGCACGGAAGGCCAGAACCAAATATATTTGTGAAGCCATCATCTGCTTCTTGCTTCATATGGGCTACTAGACATTGATTATCATGAGATGGTTCCTGCAAACTTCCAGGAACATGACATGGGTACCTTATCTCAGAAACTGTCAAATTGAATATATACACATTAAAGTTTGAATCCCCTCCATATTTGAAAACCAAGAAATATCCAGCATGAATAGAATAGTAGTTGACAAATTCATGCCAACCATTATGAAACCATATTTTCCGGTCAACCTTTTCCAATTCCACCACCCAGATACGCCCATTGGGTACAGTAAGTGTAGCAACAGAAGAAAGTTCTTCCCCATATTTCTTCACAAACTTCTCTGGAATTCTCTGTTGGCAGCAAAAATTCAAGTCACATTTTTTATTATGTGAAACCAACAATTCTCCTTAGCAACTGAGAGGTCTATGTTTTAGTTACAGATCTGTTTTCACGTCTCTCCCAAGAAGACCATCATGAAAACAATAAAAAAAAACACTATTGAACAGTAAAAAATAACTAGATAAAAGAAAAATTGATCAAAGCCGACGAGAGAGAAAACAAATATATCCCTAAAGACAAACACACCTATGAAGAGGAAGAAAATCAAGAGATGGTCCAAAACCCAAATATCGACAGAGAAGACGATCAACAGTCGAAAAGTTGGTTGTCTGCAAAATTTCTCACTCAAATTTCAATCTTCTCTAGAAATCTGTTGATCTTCTCAGCAACTAAATAAAATTTGATTTCTTTCGGTTGCAAGGATAGAGAATCATCAAATACGCAACTATAGCAAAAGGGGAAAAATGTATATTAACCCATAGGGAAGCAGAATCGTAACAACAAAACAGTAAAATTCCTCCCAATTTTTTCCCACCAACCAAATACACTTGAATTTTTTTTTTCCATTTGACACACACAGAGAAATGCATGTAATCTTGCTGACCCAACAAAAATAGTGATTATTTAAGAAATAGAGTATTAAAACCACGAAAATTGTATAGCTGATAATTTCAATTTCTCAGTAGCCAAACAAGTTGAGGCCAATAAAAAGTTAAAGGAGAATACCAGCTTCTTGTCTTGGAGGATGGAAGCAACAATGAGCTTGTAGAACATGCAACTTGTTGTTGCAGAAGAAATTGATCCTTCAGGTCCCACTGCATTTGACATTGATCTTTCTCTGATTTTTTTTCCCCTTTTTCTTTTTTTTTTTGTGGTCTTCAGGAGGATTCAACAATTTCCAGCGGAGTCTATGCAGTAGTGTATATAATATTTATATTATTAAGTTTTCTTTTCTGTTCCGGTAAAGGTCAATGGACATAAATAATATAAGATTTTAAAAATAAATTTTTTATTTTTTATTTAATTAAATAATTTTTTATAATCTGGTTTTTTAAATTTATTTTTTAAAAAATTATTTTTAAAAATTAAAAATATTTTTTTTTCCGAAAATACAATTATAGAAGTAATATCAGATGGACCCTATGATTGAGTCAGCTGTGGGGTTTATAATTATTAATAACATATGCTAATCAGATATATAAAAATTATTTTTATTTTATTCACTCATAGCGGTAAATATCGAAAAATTACTTCAAAGTCAAACTGAAAATAAAATTAACCAGTCAAATAATTTTGGGTTTGGTCCATAATCCTAGAAAACCAATTAACATTATCTTCTGTCATTCAAACATAGTAAAACTTTGACTTGTGGAGAGTAGACTACTCATTTTGTTTAAATAAATTACAGAAGAAATTTCATAATTTACTGAGATTTAAATTTTTTTTTTTATATTTACCTTTACATTTTTATATTTTTATTAGTACTGAAAATTATTCTATTTATATTGACTCTTCATAAGATGTCATAGTTTGTCTCAGGGCTCTATTTACATATTCTATGTCGGTGTATTTTATCCTACCAGATTTCATCTGATATCGGACTCGAATGTTCGTCAATAGCAAGAGTTTGTTTGCACTCACAACTGGACGAAATTTCTGCTTTGCTGGCACAAAATGAGGTCGGCACTCCAACGAGGACATGTTGTGTTGTGGACTATGGCGGCCCCGGTGCTCTAACGGCACCTCCATGATTCTAGAAACATTTTTGGATTTCGATTTTTGTTTGCAACCACGAGGTATTCTCATGGTGGTGTACCTCTTTCTTTTTGTTCTTTTTTTTTTTTTATTGAAAATTGGTAAGATATATCTAAAGTACTCCCAATGTATACTTCATGTATTCTCATAAAATTTCCAAAGGTATACCAAAAATATTTTCAGAGAATTCCTTTCAATGAATTTCTTGGAAAATTCCAAATTATTTCCAAGGTATATCCAAGATATTTCCGAGATATTTCTAAAAAATTTTCAAAGTATATCCAATATATTCCGAAAAATATACCAAACTGTTTATTTGAAATTTTACAATATTTTGAATTTTGATTAAATTTTATTATTATTATTTAATGATTTAATTGTTATTGTTATTTTGTTAGTTTTTGATAAAAATCAAATCAATATATCCCTACGGTATGCCGAAAATATACCATTTTGGCGTGATTTTAAGATTTAAGTACTATTGTAATTATTGAAAGTATTTTTTTTGGTAAAATTGAAAAAAAATATTAATAGAAGATAAAATTGTAATTATTCATCTTTTTCTTTTTTGTATTTATGAAAACTTCTCTAAATTATATATTGTAATTATTGAAAGTATTTTTTTGGTAAAATTGAAAAAAAATATTAATAGAAGATAAAATTGTAATTATTCCTTTTTTTCTTTTTCTTTTTTGTATTTATGAAAACTTCCCTAAATTATATATATATATATATATATATATGTTGCAATATTAACCATATTTAAATCATGAAGTGTCATGAAAAAGTGTCTAAGATCATTTGTAAATGGAAACACCAAATTTATGGAAGAAAAAAAAAGATTGCTCGGACTAAAAAATTTAGTTGCACTAGTAATATAAACATCTTGATTTCATTTTTGTTTCTTACACATTTAGAGAAGGTTAATTGATAAATTTGAACGATACTCCATTTAATTAAATTAACCATAGAGAGAAAGTTGATCATTTAAACCGCGAACAAAAAGGCCTTCCTCAGTTCTCACGATAGCAACAGCATCTGAGAACCAACTCTAACACCACCACACCAAAAGCTGATTTGAAGAATGTTGGCATGCAATCATCCAACACAGGTACGCTGTGCCTAACTCCATGCGCGCTTGCAGAGCAACGGCAGAGGAATCCCACCCATGTTTGTATTTTTCTGTTTTCACATCATATTTTACTATATATACAATGTGAAACAAGATCCACCAACTTTCTAACTAGTTCTTCAATTTTCAAAATTCACAGCATTAAAGCACCAAGCTATCCATGGGTTAACTGAAAATAAATTGTACTGACAATAAATTACACCTAAAATCTGTTGTAATCAACCAGTTAAATATCACTTGGTTGGACATTCTATTTACAGCCCTAGTAAAGCCACCAAATTATCTACTGAAACATCTAAATAATGGATACTTCTGCTAGTTTGCTCTGAAGATTTATAAACATCAAACAACAACTGCATACCACAGGATGAAAAGCAGAGCAATGACAATCACCCAAAAGAAAGAGTTGCTTACAAACTTTCTTAATTCAGAAATTTACCAGCCTCATTCTATCTCAAGTTCAATGCAGCTGATATTTTTTCTGTCAAGGCCGACGCATACGTGCAACTCCTTCAAGAACACGAAACACAGTAACTTTCAGCACAACGTCCCTTGATTTCAGCAGCTCAAAGATACAAACATCGCCTTCCCCCAAATTATTCTCCAATGTGAATTCATACCACCCCGTGCTTAGTTTAGCTCTACCTCCTCTGTAAAGGCACCGGACAGACCACTGCTTCCCGTCAGAAAACTGAAGTTTGATAAATCCTGAAACCCCATTCAGATGCTTCTCAGCAAAGCAAGATGGCAAATACTGCAAAGAGAAATGGAATTGCATCTTATGCAAAGCATTGCATGGCTTAAAACAAACGTTAAACTAGTAAAGCTAATATAGTTAATGACTCACCATAATGCAACCCCTGTATAGGTATGATGGTCGCAGCACAACCCTGCAGAAAGGATTAATAGGCTCAAAAGCTTTGGCTGCATTTATTGCTATCTCTCTTTCTTCAGCAGACACAGTTCGCTTTCTTGCTGAAGCACTTTTGTAAAATCTAAAATGCATATCTACTTCATCTTCGCGTTGAGTAGTTTGATCCTCATCTGCAGTTTAATTGGATAAATAAATGTTAGGAATTTTAACTGCTTGAAGTTTAACAAGATAATGAGAGATTGCAACTCCTACGAACTTACTAGAATCTACTTTTAGCTTTTTTCTTCCACGTTTTTTAGGTTTTTGTATTTCGCCATCAGGACTATAGAATTTCACATTCTCCGCAGAATTTTTAAGCTCGATTGTACTAAAGTGAACACCAGCTTCCTGAGTAGCTTGACTGGCCGCATGTGACATACTAGCACCCTTTGATAAGTGGACATTCCCTTCACCAGACCAATTTATGTAGTTAAGTTTAGACCCATTGAACAAATTCTGCAATGCTGGAGGATTGTAACTTTTGTTAATTGTCATTTGATCAAGACGTTCATCAAAAACCTTACTTTTCAAGGAATTTGGAATAAAGCATGAAGATGAGGAGCTCAAATATTCAATAAAATCTTCATCTTCCATATCTTCAAATGCAAGATATCTTCTGCCACTTGGGTTGTTAGATTGGTAGTTTATCTCAGAAGTTGACAAATTGAATATATGAACAGTGAAAACTGCAAGTCCTTCATATCTGAATACCAAAAAGTACCCAACACGTATGGAGTAATGATCCATAAATTCCTGCCATCCTTCATGAAACCAAAATTTGTCGTCAGCTTTTATTAATCCTACAGGCCACACAGGACCTCCAGGAACACTGAGTCTCCCAAAAGCAGATAAGTCATTTCCAAATCTTTTAACAAAATTATCAGGGATCCTCTGCAAATCAAAGAACAAATATATAATAAATTATAAAAATTAGGCTCCATGATCCAACATTGCAGAAGAAGAAAGTAGATGTACAATTTTATTTTACCTATCTCTAAATAGCTAATTAATGAAGTAGACTTTTAATTCAAATGTATAAGCACATGCAAAGGGCTATTATATTTTAGCAAGTAACAAATACGAATAAAAGGTGCATACTGTCGACAGTAGTATTGATTCAAGTTAGAAGGACAAAAGAGAGCACTATAATTCAGTTATCAGACCTCATTTAGTAAGTCACAACAATGTAAGATTTCAAGTGGCACCAAACCATTTTTCTTGACGATACTACTTGATTATTAGAGAGTAAATGATCACAAATCACAAGTTAGTTCATAACTGCATGAATCTAAACCGCGGGATCTCAACTAATGCATGCAAATATGATTGACAAGTTACCCACAACTTAATCAATTGCAGATTGCATAATCAATTGCTTCTCAAAAAGATACTTAATTGCAAAAGTAATCCACAAGAAAAAACATTCACAATATTGAAATATAGAGATCGTGCTCCTTAGCAAATAGAAGAATTTCGAATTCTCAAATAAAACATAAAGAAAAACAGATGCATTATTAAACAACATGATAATACTTCTTATCCATTTCTTCTAAGAAACCTAAGAAATCCCAATAGAACAAGAATTATGATGACAACCCCAACTGGGTACATTCAGATTTCATCATTCTTGCAGAGAAATCAGATGATGGTACTATAATATGTAGCTCTTAATTATATCTAATTAGAAGTCGGAGAGGCTATCATAACATCTCAGCTTTCTGCTGCTAGGAAAAAACAATGACGGGATGGAAAGGGAAGGGAAGGAGAAAGAAAGCATAGACAACCAAAGAAATTCCAGCCGACAATTCAACATCAAGGTAAAGTAAATTGAACAAACTGATCTAAGCTTAGTACATACAACTTGTTAAAGAAGTGGTGGGAAAAAAACCCAAATTAAAAAATTGGGGTTTGCGTTATAAATATTAAGAAGAAACATAGTCTTAAGAAGCCTTTTCACTTAAATCTCAAAGACATATCATGTCAATCAACAACCCAAATTCTGGGGTTTTACACAAACTCTAAGCTTTATCAAAATCCCTAATACAAAAAGAAAAAAACACGTAGATGCACATATATCCACACTAAAGAACTGAAGAGAAATTCAGAACAAAATCATATATGAACAAAAAGAAAGAAATGAAGAGAGGAAAAGGAGAGGACTTTTAGGTACCAGCTTCTTGTCTTTAATGGTATTAGAGAGGATTAGCTTGTGAAAATAAGGTGTAGGCATATTGGGGGGATTTTGGGTTTAAGGAGATTGTGGGTATAATAAAGGAGAGAGAAAGAGATGGTCAATAGGAAATGATGATAAGACCCCTAATTGAAAGAGAGTTTCTTTGATTTCAGATCTATTTCTCCTCTCTTTCTTCTACCCCTTCATCACTGGTTTTTAGTCAAACAGTGCCTTTAAAACCTTCCCCCAAAAAAGAAAGTGTGAAAAAAACCTCAACTTGACCTAAAAAGTTGAGCGAGTTGAGCTGTCTCAGTGACCCACCATGTCAAATCGTTGTCACTCAGACTAACTCGGATGTCCAACTCAGAACTGGATTTTTTTTTAAAACTAGCATTTAAATTTTTGGTTTTTTCTCTTTGCAATCATTAAAGATCTCTTATTGCTGGTACTTTTCTGTACTTTCTTAGAATGAGTCAATTATTTTCATTCTCACAGCAAATTAATACTCATTTTTCATTTGAGATTTTCATATTGAAATCCCTTATATATCATATATATCGATGTAAATAAGGAAATAAATATATTGCTAAAAAAAGGAAATTAACATATAAAAAATAGCAAATTTTTTTAATATTTTTTTTATGAAACCCACTAATTTTTAAAATCTGAAAATGATAATTTCATTTTACAATTAAAATTCTAATAATAAATAGTAATTGTAGTTATGTGAAGTGAAAGAATGAGAATGGGAATGGCGTGCATGAGCAGCTGCGCGGAGGAGTTAAATGACCCGGTGGCTAAGACGGCTACTGATTAGTACCCTTCAAAATTGCACAACCTCAATCTAAATCCAAATATATAATTTATATTATTTCAATTGGTTTCAAATCCGATTAATATTATCTTTTTAATTATCTATTTATTATTAAAAATTTTAAATTAAAATAAAATTCAATCTAATTAAATAATTAAAATTTTTAAAATATAAAAACAATTCATTATAAATTACCACAAAATCAAATAAAATATAAAATTTAATTAAATATATTTAAATTAAAATAATTTATCATATTGTTCAAATATAATATTAAAATAATAAAATTATATATTATTTATTACGATAAAAAACTATATTTCAATGTAAAAATTCTATTATATTTATAATTCATCAAAATTTAAAAATACATAAAAAAATAATTAATTACATTATTATATTTATTAAATTTTAATAAAATAAATTATATATATAATTAAATAAAAAATATCTGAAATTACTATTTTAACTCATCCCAAAATTTGAATAAAATTACACGTTAAAATTTACATAGATACGGAAATGTAGAAAAATCCGTACTCATTTTCACCCATTCCCACTGTTTTTCTCAGCTCACGTTCTTCATTTATTATTACTTTTGTGAAAGCCGAGGTTTTGTTGAATTAAAACGTGGCGATCTGGTGGATGGACAAGAGGACCATAGCCGAATCCCACCTGCACTGCTGCACCAACCCCCGACCAACCTACCACCTATATTTCATTCTTCTAATGCCGTAGGGTGTAAAAGAAGGAAAAGATTTTGAATTTTTTTTATTTAGTTTTAAATTTTTTTATAACGATTATTTTTAGATTTATTTTTGAAAAAGTATGTATTTACATACATTTTTTTAAAAACAGTTTCTAAAATTTAAAAAGTATTTAAAATGAAAATTTTTTTATCTGAAAAATACTTTTTTTTCATTCGCATCGCAGTATCAAACATATCCTATAATTCCATTTCAATAATTATGAGTTTAGTTTCCAAATTTTTGTTATAAGGTGAAAATATTCTACTTGTTTAATAGATTTACCAATGTGAAAATGGATTAGTCTACAATATCTGGATTTATAGTAAAAAAAATAAAAATTGTTTCACTTGGGAAAAAAACTAACTACTAAAAAGGGTCAATGCAATAAGAGTCGCAATCACAAAATACCATCCATCTGGCTTTGTCTACATAACCATTTGGCGGGCCTTTAGCAGTTTCCAAGGGAACTAAGAAAAGCCATTCAATTTCATTAACCATCCTTTTTTTTTTTTCCGACAATCTGTAATTAGGTTTCGTTTCCTGCCTTTAGTAACACAAACAAAACATTTGATCCCCATTCCGAACCATCACCAAGCTTGCTCTCAAATATCACTAAACATCCTACAAAGGTATGCCCCCTTTTATTCGATTTTTCTTTTTGTAATCTTTGAATATTAATTGAATTAGGATTGATATTCTTGATTTTCCAATGGCTAGCCATGAACAGTTTGTTCATATATGTTGATGTAGATTACGAGGAAAATGTTAAAACATAATATAAGATGGCATATGATAATCACGGCGGTGATGGTGAAAGTTGCAAATGCAGCCGATACCAACGATGTATTTAGCCCTTGCATGGATGCTAAAGTGCAGAGATTGTATGGTTTCACATTTGGCTTAGCATTTTCCACTAAGGAGTCTTTCTTTTTAGACAATGTCCAACTTTCACCTTGTGATAGTCGTCTTGCTCTATCTGCCAAACATTCACAGCTTGCTGTATTTAGGCCAAAAGTTGATGAAATTGCCCTCCTTACCCTCAATGGCACTGACTTTGATCCGGTATCTAAATATGGGCTTCTTTCATTTCCATTGCTATGTTCATCCTTTAATTGTGTAATGGACAAGTTCTATTCATATAATTAACATGTACGAATATTTCAGCAAGCAAATGGTGGCTATATGGTAGCATTTGCAGGCAGGAAGTATGCAGCAAGATCACTACCAATAATGGTTGCTGATCCTAATAATAATAGGATCATTACTAGTTTCAATCTGGTATATGAATTAAACTTAGCAATGTTTTTTCCCCCCCAAATTTATCATTAAAAGAAAATCTGTTGTTGAGAATCTAGGATTGGTTACTTATGGCATTTATATGTTACTGCAAAACAGGTTCTTGAATTCCAAAAGGGTATACTTAACAACTTGTATTGGAAGAGTTTTGGGTGTCAATCATGCCCTCAGGAATTTTGTATTGATGGCAAAGATTGTGCAATTCCCAGTGCAAAATGTAGAAATAAAGGTGGCCCTATTGACTGCAATTTAGGCATACAGTTGACGTTCTCAGGTACTGACAAGAATCTCGAATCGCTTAACTCATGGTACGAGGTATCCAATCTCAGGCGACACTCTCTCTATAAACTATACTCCGATTTTCGTGACTCAATAGATCAGTTAACCCAACCGTTCTAGAATTATTCTCTTTCAAAGATGGCATCTGTTGAATGATGATGTTTGCTGGCAGCTAAATATAGTTAGGCATCATCTTGTCAGTTAATATATTGATCATTTGCATAAGCAACATAGATTAGCATCTTAATTTAGTATGGATTTCTTCAATAGGAGAATGGTTTTGTTGTATATTGACGTGTCAATATTAGTTATCTTCATTCATCTCATTCTAACCCCATGATCTTCATAGTATCTGTGCAAATGGTTTTATTGTATGTTGATGTTTCAATATTAGTTGTCTATGTTTAAACGCCTTCTGTTTTAAAAGCAATACAAATATCAGATACCCATACACAAAGAAAAGCAGGAGAAATGTGCTAAATGAACCAATTAAGGACATATTTAGTCTTGAAAATTGACAGTAAATACTTCATGTATAAGCAATCTCCACAAAATTGACGTTGGACTAATTTGCAACTGCAGCAATGGGTATGACGCCCAAGAGTTTTCTGCCTGAAAGAGCGGATGTCATCTCTAATCATTTTTCAGTAAAGCAGGCAAATTACGTAGAGGACCGTTTAGTGTATCCAGATGACCAATCACACTACAAAACTATTGAATTTTATCATTCTAAAGCATGTAAAAATGGAAAAGTGCTCACGAAGTTACACTCATAATTCATCATGTCAAAGTGAATAAAAGCTATTTAGATTTCATCAATGCAATGCACAGGTATAGATCAGGGGTATAATAATGTTCAGAATCCTAAAAAAACAGCACCGATGAGATTGCTCTAAATTTAAGCCTTAGAAAAGGAGCCAGCTATGAAACAAGAAGTTGGAATAAGGGATATTTCTTAATATGTGTTAATTACCAAAAATATTTACCATTTTTATGGTATTTTTTCGTAAAATTCCGAATTTGTGGTTGTTTGAAGAGAAATTCCGAATTTATGGTCGCGGGCGCCACTTGAAATGGCGCATGGTACTGTTCATTAAGTGGCGCACCATTGTGGCCCACGTGTATGCCACCATGTACCGTCCAACAAACTTTTTTTTTTGTTAATTTAATTTTTTTTGTTGACCATTTTTTTAATTTATTTATTAAATTTTGTTAATTATTTTTAAAAAAATTACTATATAATTTATAAATTATAGTTTGATAAATTACTAATGAAAATTAAGTAAATAAATTAAATTAATAAATTATAAGTTAAAGCATTTAGAATTTAATCATATATTAAGTAAAATTTAGAAAATAATAATTTATAAAAAATTTTAGGGATAAAAAATGTAG